>AZGY01000008.1:904822-923695 GCA_001636675.1 Moelleriella libera RCEF 2490 | reverse complement strand
GGCGGGCTGGCCTCGCTTCGCTCGAAGGACTTATGTGTCGAAAAATCCATCCAATGATCGACTGAGGTCTGGTTGAGATCAGCATGCAACAGAGACGGCAATAAGTCAAGGCTTTTCACCTAGAAGAAGCATTTTGTGAGACGGTTGCAAACTGAACCGGGATGGAAATTCGTGGATGAGGATTAAATTGGAAGGAATCGGCGTGCCTAGATTTATGAATAAATGTGGCACAAACATGCCATGCATGAGTCACCTCTTGGTACAGTATAAATTTGCGGTATTCCAATGTTGTGTGCCATGTCTTTGCGATCGAGAAATTCGTCGTGATATCTTGGAGCATAGTCTTGCATCGTGAATGTATTTGGAAACATGGTTGCGCCCATTGGACACTATGCGGTGTTATTAATCGCTTGCATGAGACTGACATAAAAAGGAAAATCACGCACCTGTATGTTTGTTCACTCCTGGGTATACCAACCCATCGCCTGCTATCACCACCCCTCATCGTACGGATCATCAGGTCGGCTACTGGTTCTCTGCTTGATCAAAAAGGCTTGACACTTTCTTGGGACGATAGTAATGCCAATGTGGCAGGAAAAAGAGGGGTATACTGCTTTCACACTGAACGTCCTCTTTTGAAGCCCAAGATGTCGTTTTGCGCTCGCTAAAGGCAATCGTCCAACTGATCGAAACATTTTGTAAAGCGTGAGATGTGATGCTGCCGGCGCTGGCTGGGCACTGGTGACCCAGTCCCGGACGAAATTTCCCCTTAGCCCACGTTCACGGCATAGTGCATAGCCCGTATCGTACGCCATTCACGTACAGCCCAAGAGTCGATATTCCCAGTGGCTCTCGCGACGTTTCCGGAATATATGTTCATAATGCCCAGCGCTACCATATATCAAGGCAAGCTCTGCGAGCTTGCGAGGTCAGCCCGCGGCAGCGCCGCCGGAGGCAAAACCCACGGCGCCTTGGCACCATGCAAGGAACGCTGCAGGCGTTGTTGGGGCTCTCCATACCAAGGGCAGATACTCGCGGGAGGCTGACGTGCACTTTGCCGCGCGACTCGTAGTCCCCGATACTGTGGAACCAAATATACATATATATATGTGTGTGTATATATAAAAAAGCCTTCCAGCTCGGAAGTTGATATGTGGAGAGAGCACAGGGCGAAAGTGCACCTTTGGGGAAGCCACATCGGCAGGCGGCGCGTCCAGGGGAGCGGGCGTGCACGAAGCCAGGCCGTGCGTTGGGTGGCCGCTGCGCCTGATGACAGTGGATGGATGGGTTGCATCGACGAAGACTGCAAGTGAGCTGTGGGCTGTGTGCAGTGTGAGATTAGAAGAGGGAAAGGACGGTATGGAGAAGCAAATAAGAATACAAGGGGAAGAAGAGGCAAGAAGAGGAAGTAAAAAGGGGGCTATAATTTAGCAAAGGAGAACAAGAGAAAGGGGCAGAGTAAAATAAATAAAAAAAAGAAGAAGAAGAACAATCGCAAGGGGTGGTTAGGAAATGTAAACGTAGAGACCGATGAGAAGAACGTCATCGAGGGGCACGAATCATCAGGCGGCTTTGGCATAGAGGGAGATATTGGGCATCACGCGCGCAGAATGTGGGTTGATGAGCCATGGCAACTCGCTCAAGCCAATGTGCACAACAAATCTCGCACAACAGACGGACACCACTCGAGCACGACGCGTGTAGAATGTGGATTGATGAGCCATCTCCAAGTCGCTCAAGCCAAGTAATTACCTAGAGCAGCCCTACGTTGAGCCATCCACCTAGCAACCGACAGCCTGCTCCCGCCCCGTTCAAGCTTTTCAAGTCACGCCCGTCGTATTATAAATAGATTAATTCCTACCCAAGCAAGGCCGCAACCGAGCACGTCGACCGTAGAAGCTCGTTGCCGGTTCAAAAGTCAGCTGCCCTCCCAATGCTCATCTCGCACTTCACTACACGTTCAAACGGTAGACTCTCCCTCTCCGCGGATCGTATGTTGAAGCAGGTGGCCGCAGCTGCGCCAACTTGATCCCGCCAGTCGTCGACAGACAAGGCCTCCATCAGCCATTCGCAAGCCGCTCGTGTCAACGCGCGTTGAACAGGTGGCGCAGCTCGTTGACGTTCAGCCGTCCAATCTTGAGGCTCTCCTTCTCGTCGAGTGCCGCCTCCACAATCGCCTTTTTCCTCTCTTGGAGGTCCATGATGCGGTCCTCCACCGTCTTCCTGGTCAGGATGCGGTAGACCTGCACCTCGCGCATCTGTCCGATCCGGTACGCCCGGTCAATCGCCTGCATCTCAATGTACGGGTTCCAGAACGGGTCCATGATGATGACGCGGTTCGCCGACGTGAGGTTAAGACCCGCGTTGCCGGCACGCAGCGAGACGAGCATGACTTTCCGCCGCGCATCGTCGCGAAAATCCTTTGCCGACTGTGCGCGCATGTCCGCCGACATGCTGCCGTCGTAGCGGAGCGGCTTGTGTGTGAACTCCTCGTGCCGCATGGACACCTGGATGAGGTCGAGCAGGAGCGTCCACTGCGAGAAGATGATCGTCTTGCCGCCGCCTTCCGCTGTCTGCTCCTCTTCAAACCGTCGGAGGAGCGCCATGCATTCCGACACTTTGGCGGCTGGCATCCACGTCTCGCGCAGGTAACGCATATACTTTTTGTACGCGGCATGGCTCTTGGCTGCTTCCCGTCGCAGGCCTTTCAGCATCGACGCTTTGACCTCCGGCATCCTCTCCTTTTCTTTGCCCTTTCCCCTCTTCCTTCTCTTCTTCTTCTTCTTCTTCTTTGCGCGGCTGCTGGGCGACTCTTTCTGCATTTGCTCTGGCGCCGTCGTCACTTTCAACTCTTCCAAGTCAACAAGTTCCACGTCGCTCTCATCTTCTTCGACTCCTGCCTCGTCGTCGATCACAAAGTCCTTCAAATTGCCCCTTTCGTCAACGTCCTCGGCGTCGTCATCGTCGTGGCCTTCATCATCTTCCTTATCAGACGACGCCGACTCGTCGTCAGAGTCCGGCTCCTCGTCCTCGTCCTCTTCCAGATCAGGCTCGATTTTGGCGACAGCATCAGGCATGTGTATGCTTTTGAAAATGTCATAGGTGAAGCATTTCTGAGGGTCAAAATGGCTCCGGCAGACGGGGCACTTAGCCCTGCTGCCCGATTCATTGCCCTCGTGGATATTTTGCGTCACCGCGCCGTCGGCCAGGCGGACCAGGCAGTCCTTGCAGCTGTCGTGTCCACATGGGATGAAAAACAGTGGCGACGGTACCGCATCGTAGCATATCGGACACTCGAAGCTCTCCTGACCCGTGATCCTGTCCACAATGCCCGGGTCGAGGTCTCTCACAAGTGTCTCCAGCCCTTCTGCGGTCCCGCAGCCCAAGGCCGTTGTTGCAGCATCATTGACGTCGAGATTGAGGTGCGGGTGGCAACAGGCTTGGCGAAGGCGCAGCAACAGCACCAGGATATGAGAATAATTCTTGCCAACCGTCCCATCTCTGAGATACTTGTTGAACAGCACCTGAGCCTTCTCTTCAAGTTGCTTGTAAAAGTCTCGCTCGTCTGCAGACAGTTCGGCATACACGATACGCTCAGTCTTGGCAGGCAGCCGGATGATAGGCTCCCCATCCATCATCGAGTCCTTCTTCCGGCGCAGCATGATTGCTTTCAAAAGGGCCCTCAATCTGCTCATGGCGACGCTCTTTGGGTCTCCCTTCATGCCGCATAACAGGCCAAAAGCCTAGGCGAGCAGGTCAGTATATAAGAGTGCAACGGGAGACGCCATCTTTGTTCTCACCTTTCTAAAGTTCTCCCATGAGTTATACGGCTTTATGTGCAAGAATTGCAACAGGGAGAACAGTTCCAGGACCCCGTTCATCATCGGGGTGCCCGTAAGGCACCATCTGTACGTAGACTTCAGGCGGTGACAAGCCTTTGCAGTCTGCGTGAGTCTGTTCTTGATGCACTGGGCCTCGTCCAGGATTACTCGATGAAAGATGGCCTGCGGATGCAGCAACGGAAATTTCATCTTGCTAGCTTTGTCGTCGAGATTCAAGTGCCTGCCCTGATTGTCCTCCATAAGCTTCTCGAAGCGTTTCAATTCCTGGGCAATCGTGCCATAAGTTGTGAGCACAACGTCGAATTTCATCAATTCGTCAGTAGACGATTTCCTCCCGTGGTGGACGTAAACACTTGGACGAAAAGGGTGTTTTATTTTCGTCTTGATCTCTTCTTCCCACTGTCGAATCAGTGACAGCGGCCCGATGATGAGATTCGTCTAAGACCGATCGTTAGCAAATCGTATCCAAAGAACAGAACACGAGAGAGGAAGCGGGGAGATGGGGGGCAATTTGACCTACCTTGGGACGGAATGTGGCTGGGTTGGCGAGCATCAAGGACAACAGAGAAATGGTCTTTCCCAGGCCCATATCATCTGCCAGGATACCGCCTTTGTTGGTCCCCTGTTCCATCTCTTTCATCCAGGTCAGGGCAACGCTCTGGTGTCGGTAAAGAGGGTACTTAAGCCCATCCGGTCCTTTTTCGCGCTTTAGCTTGACCAAGTCCAGCTCCGGCCGGATGTTCTGGAGCAGATCATCCAACTCCTTCTCAGTCATGGCTGGCTCCTCGCGATCGTTGAGAAAGTTTTGCAGGCGGTTGTCCAAAGGATTGCCGAAAGGGTCTTGCCCTTTGCTCAAGTCGAACGTGCTGGTCTTGTTGATGATCCGCGACAGGTCGCTCGACCCAAAGATGGGAGGGCCCGGCGCATGAGAAAGCCAGCTGGGCGTTGGCATGGTGTTGTGAGCAGGGCTCGCGTAGGGATTTCTTGATCCGTGAAACTGCGCACTTTGAACTGACGACGCTCTCGCTGTGTCCATGAATGGCTGTCGGCCACGACTATACTGTTGACTCTGCGGGAACTGCATCGGAGGTTGGGGGACAGTGGTGAATGGCATATAAGGTACGGCGCTGAAGGGATTTTCACTGAAGGGACTCGTCCAACCACCCGGCATCGAGCTCTGGACGGGTGGCCTCGACAGGCTCTGGACGGGTGGCCTCGACAGGCTCTGAAACTGGGCTGGCGGCGCAGATGGGGCACTGAGGGCATTGGCGTTTGCACGCTGCGTGTCCATGAGACGTGAAAGAGCATCTCCCTGCGCAGCAAGCATGCTTGGAGGTGCTGGTGCTGGTGCTGGTGCTGTCGCTGGTGTTGGTGCCGGTGAAGACTGCTCGCGATCGAGCCTCAGAGCCACGAGTCTGTCTCGCTCCTCTTGTGCCCGTTGCTGTGCCTGCCGAATCTGCTGAGCTATCAAGCTAGAGTCCAAGTCCACATCATCCCTAGAGGAGTCAGCGCATGCATGAGACGGAAAGGTCCTTGCTCCATACCCAGTAAGGTCGATTACTTCGTTGGATTCGGCAGTCTCGGGTGGCCCCGACTGGGCGCCATGGCTGGGATTCGGTGTGGTCCGTCTTGATTTGCCAAGGCGATTGCTGGACTCGGGATCCGCCTCGCCCCGATCCCTTTTCCTGCCCTGCGCGGGCAAGGATAACGTACCGCTGGCGGTTGGTGGCGACGGCGATGGAGGAATGCCGATCGCCTCGTGCCCGTCAGAGGTGTCTCCCAAACGAGGCTGAGAGCTTGCTTGGAGCCCGTCAGCAACTGGCAGTCCGGAAGAGTTGGCGTACCACATGGTGAAAGGGGGGGGGCCATGCGCGGAAATGTAGGAAGAATGCAACTTTGCGTTGGGTGAGGACAAAGGATCGACTTTTATAGCCCGAGCGTGCATCTCGGAACAGGTGGCACGCAGTGATGGCCGAAGCATGGCTCGCGGACAGCTGGCAGGCAGCCTTGGAAAAACGTAGCAGCGGGGGAAACACAGCAGAGAGCCGGGCTCAGACGCGCATGACGAGGTAACAGTGCATTGCGATGGCTTCGCGTGAGACTTCACTTGGAGCCGTTGTCCTCACTCCGGCCACTACGGCGTCTTCGGAACACACAGTAGGAATGAAACATACAGGGTGTGGCACGACGGGCTGGGCTTCGGTCGGCACGAATAGAGTCTAGACGAACTCTATCAGTGCGCATCTCCAGTGGGAATGAATGACAAGAGAATCGACCAACCTGCATCGCTCGCCCAAGGTTGAGGCTGAGACGGCCCCAGACGCCTGAGCTGTGCCTTCAACCGCTCGATCGTGTTTGCTATGTCCTCCCTCTCCTGTTCGATCCCGTCCCAGTCCTCATCTTCCATGGACTGCAGTATGACACGCTGAACAGTCAACTCCTCCAACAGAACTTCCTTGCTCGCCATGATTTCCCAAAACTCTGTGCTGCTCGTGAAGCTGGGGCGAGAGCATCGTCCTCGGCGTGTGGCTGCGCAAACCGCAGCACGTATCAGAAAACAAGCATTCTCCCATGCAAGTCATGTGGTGCGCCCCGGGGGCTGGATGCACGTCAGATGAGAGAGTCAGCAAGCGGGATGGCGGTGCTTTGGGCTGACGACCAAAACTTTGTTGCTGTGCAGAGGTTCCCTCATCGACGCGTCTGAACTTCAAAAAAAAAAAAGAGAGGAAGCCTAATGTCCTTCTTTGCCTTGTGAGACTTTGCTTATTGGCTGGAGAGGTGCAGGGTGGGTCGTCCGAAAAGGGAGAAAAGATCATTGCACCGTGACTGTCAAGGAATCGGCAACCACGAGTTTTGATTCTTTCGGATTCTCAGTTGACAGTCATGGCACATTATACGACTTCTCATAAGAATTTGGGCAGGCCCTTGATTTGGGATGGATTGTGCGCACGCGATGGACGCTGAAGGGTTTGAGGGCAATGCCCGTTGCCAGGCAGACATACACGTATACAGCGGCAGAGCCACGTGTGAGAAAGGCCACGCGCCAGTGACAAGGTGGATGGCAACGACTGCAGGATACAAGCAAGTATCATCGAAAGTTTGCTGCGCCTTGTACGCGGCGTGAATCTAGGCTTTGACTTCAAGCCAGCGCCTTCCTCGACAATATACTTAGATACTCAAATGGAGTTCCAAGCCGCGGCTTTTTTGATGCATCGATATGGCAGACTCGGGATGAAAAATCGTACTTCACGTGATCGTAGCGTGGTGGAGCCATGGCATAGCTTATGAACCTTGGCTGCGACGGAAAACGATTGTAGTCTGGTGACGTCTGTCAAACTCGTGCCTGCTGAATTCCTGTACGTACGAGCGAATGATTGTAATGTAGTCGGCCCATTTCTCACCCACTTCGAACGAGCTACCCTACACTGTCAGATCAGCCACGCCCTTTCCTTGTGACCCCCATTAAAGATCTAGTATGCATTCCCCCCCTCCCATCCTCGCGAGCGTATCTAGTATGCATTAGCAAGTAGGTCTGAAAGACAATATACCGGCAGCAGGATAGTAGTGTCATGTCATTCTCAAAGACACGTTACATTTGGCTCGTGTGGCAAACATTCGCGGAGGCATTGCAGTCGATGCAGCAGCAGAAGGACGTCCGACGGAGAGAAGCATATCAAGCCAACCAATACGTGATTAAACACATGACCAAGCTCTGGTAGTAAGGAATAGGATTTGCATTCCGTATAAACCAGCAAGGAACTAGAACCGGGTATGCGCACAGCATCGAGTGTCCTCGGCGACGATCTCTTTACCTCTGCTAGACCTTTTCGATATACATTTTCTTGCCTTTGCGTTGCTGGTCTCAGGGACACTGTTTATGAACAAGTTCGTCTCATGGCGAGTTCGCATTGAATTGGTGTACGTGCATCATTCTCGGTCGGTCTGATCCTTGCCGGTAAGACGGACACGCAGCCCATAAACAGCCCAAAGAGAAAAGAACCGGTCCGACGGCAGGATTGGTCGGCGCAGTTTGACTTGCAGCGGGGATAGCTGATAACGCCTTTTCAATAGCCTCGGAAACCAAGGAGGCAAGCACACGGATTCTCAAGCCATTCGACAAAGCGCATCTTTCGCCTTGGCCTGTCTTGATCGTGGCTGATGACTGCAGGAAATTGAAATGAGGACGAGCTTTGCCGACCGTGGAGCAGGGGGCGGAAGAGCGCGTGGCTCCGTGGGAGGAACAACGCTATTGACGTGGACACGCGTTGTAAAGCCAACTGAGACAATGTTTCGCTCGGAATCGGCTATGGACTACGAGAGGCGATCAAAACCCATGGCTGCAAGGTGAAAATTCTATTTCTGAACTTGGTATCACTTCAAACACACACAATGCGCCTAACCCACAAGATTTAAGCTCGCCATGACAAAAACTCGACCTTGATCCCCGGTAGCCACACCCTGCGAAAAGGGGCCGGAAAGAAGGGGTGGTGGCGGAAGTGGCTGGCGGAGACCTGCATCACCCAGGGGAAGTTTAATTACATGACGTGGTCGCGTAAGATGTGATGACGGCCGGCTGCAGCCATTACTCGTGCCACGCCCCACCTCCTAAGGTGGTGCTCATCATCAAGGCGGCCACATCACCAAAGCGGCCACTTTTGAGGCCAATAGATCGAATTATGCCCTACGTAAGTGCTTGACGCCGTTGCCGTCGTAAATTTCTAGTGCATCAAGGCGCTTATCCATACGCCATTTACGTGCCTTTTTTGCGGCTTCAAAAATGACCTTATTTCGTTGGTTTTCCGCCTTGTCCCTCGCGATGTTAATCAGACGATTGATCCGTTCAGCCTCTTCCTTGTCTTTTTGAAACACCATCTTGCGGCCGTCTTGAACAGAAAGAACGCCGCCTGATTGCAGTGGTCTCTTTTTCATAGCCCTACGTTGTTTTGATATCTCTTCAGCTGCCCGAGTCCGCCCGAGGTCTCTTTTCGTCTGGATAAGCTCTGTAGCGTTGATCAACGAGCCCCTGATAAAACGGCCGATGTTGTACGCAAATTCAGGTTCGAGGCTATCATCATCTTGAAGATATTGATCAAGGCGATCGGCCACCTTGTTCATCTGCCGTAGCGTTGTAGGGGTCTCAAAATCAGAAGAACTATGTTGATAGTTATCAGGCGATGGTGTTCGTATCGCTGACCGGCTTGCAATTTGTTCAATAATTGGATGGGGGTTGAAGGGGGAAATTCCGGTTCGTTTGAACGCTGATAATATCGTTGTTTTTTTGAAGGCTTGTTTTCGTACGCCCTCAATGCAACTAAGGAACTCAAGCTTCGAGATATTGACCGCACCTTCACGAACCATCGTGTCAAGGGCTTTGGCATGATAATGCTTGAGAGGCTGAAAAACAACAACATCAAGAGGTTGAAGAAGATGTGTCAAATGCGGCGGCATTGCGAAGGGAATTATCCGTTGATCAAAGCAGTAGTTGATGAATTCGAATGTGTTGTGCGAGCCGTGACCGTCAAAGATCAATAGCCTCTTGCTGCCAATGGTTGTTTTTATTGTTTGTTCGTTGAAATGCTTCAACCATGCAAGGCCAATCTCATCATTAGTATATCCTGTTGTTGATAATGTGATCTTGGTATCCGGATGAAGCTCTTGAACATGATACCAAGATTCCATATGTTTTTGACCTTTGAGGATCAAGAACGTCGGTATCACTAAACCGCCAGCAGAAATTGCCTCAATTGCAGTGGCAGCTTCCCGATTTTCCGGCATACTGAAGAGATGAGCCCTTTTACGCTTGGTCACGATAAATTGGTCCTTGCCGATGCCAATTCGAAAGCCGGTCTCATCCATATTCCAGATGTCTTCCGGAATAATTCCCTCATTCGTTATGACCTTTTCGAGCTTTTCAAAATATTCCAAGACAATGCTAACCCTTTCTGAAGATTGACGATTTGAATGAAGCTTCTTTTGCCGCATTTTGAGGTATTTCCAACGGTTGATAAACCGCGAAGTCCAGAGCTTTCTAACCGTTGGCGGGGGCTCGTCTAAGCGGACTGCCGATCGGTGTTTTAAAATATAATTTGCAGCCTCTGTGATGTACTCTTGACGAACCGCAAAATTGATATTATTAAGACGATCAATATAGCGGCATAAAGCAACCTCTTCCTCATTAGAAAGCTTCAAATTGGGCGGGTTGTGGCCTTTTCTAGCTGGAACGCCAAGGACGCGGCGTCGAAGCCTACTTCGTGGAATATTAAATTGCCGCGCAACCGCCGCGACTTTTGCATCCGGATTATCGTCAAGGTGTTGAATTGCCTCAAGGACACGTAATTCAACCTCGCTTTTTACGTTCTCGACGCTTGTGGTAGCCATTTCAGCTATTGAAGGTGTCGCGGATAGACAAGTGGCCGCTTAAGTGGCCGCTTTGGTGATGTGGCCGCCTTTGATGATGAGCACCACCTTAGGAGGTGGGGCGTGGCACGAGTAAGGTACATATGCAAGCCTGCGCACACCATAGCCCCGTGATGCCCAGAACGAGATGCCAGGGGATGGCGGCGTGTGCCCAGTCTAGAAGTCCGCTCTACCCGGGGCGTACAAATCTTTCCCATGCACCGAAGGAAAATATAGAGTGAGACACGGGAAAATACAAAAAAACAAAGCAAAGATACCATAAAGTAATGAGCTGATTGTGTGGGCGAAAAAAAAAAAAAAGGCAAGGAACCAGGCAAAGGCGCGGCACTGCCGGCCGGCTGCAGGCCCATGGCCCGCAGTACTGTATGTAGGGAGTCGAAGGGTAGCAAACAGAAGGAGCGACGATGGAGAGAAGGAGGGTACCCCGGCAAACTGCCATTGGTGAATGACGGGTGCGGATCCAACCGAGCGGTGCCTGGATGTTTGGATCTGCACGCTGCGAGTGCAAGCAAGGCACCTACGGTAGGTGCAAGGGCGCTGCTGGTGAGACGGGCGTTCTGGCTACTTTACCTTAGCGTGTAGTCTACTACTAAATTGTGGCGTATCCCAGCGGGTACCTTGCAGACGACACTTGAGCGGCCCCTGCTTAGACGGGCCCCGCCACACCAACTGGCACTTGCCGTGCGGATCACGGAGAGACAGCTCCTTCCTCTACCAGCGGTGGCGGGCAAACTGCTGCACACAACTGGAGCGAAGCCGGCAAGTTGCCAGCTAGATCAGACGAAACAGAAAACGAACTCATCCAATCCCGGTCGTTTCCTGGTGTGCTTGCAAATGGCCTCGAGGCAAGGGAATCGGTGGTCCGGCAGTGCGACCATCACCGCAGAGGCCTCTCATCTTCCCTTTTCATCCGTCTGGTCTCTTTTTCCTAAGCTGGGCATGGACAGTTCATCTGCCCACCCGCCAATGCCGCAGTCCCCTGAATGCCTGAACGAGGCACAATGCAGAGGAGACAGATTCGTCCCAGACATGCGCAGTTCTTGCTTGGCAGTGATACAAACCCACTTTTGAGGCAAGAAGTAATATGTTCCTGTTAATTTCCGCCACAACCCAGTTTGTTGATCACTGCTTACAGCGTTGGACAAGAGTCGGCCAGGAGGGCGCAGATCAGACATTCTCCTATCTGTGTGAGGGTTTCCCGAAGATCATCCCTGCTAGCCGAAAAAGTATGTGGTGTGAACAAACGGGAAGTCTATTGGTCAATGGACAATGTGATGAATCTGCACAGTCGGGCTCTGGGCCCCGAACCTCATCTTCCTTTTTCCCATCATAGTCCAGAGCGTACGTACGATCCAGAAAACAAACCACGCCAGGATAGACATACATGGTGGACGTGCTGTTTTGGGCGAGCATCACACCCGCCCCGGTGTGCAAGGCACATCGGCATGCCCCTGCCTCTGGCGACACGTCCTCGATGTCGCCATGCCTTGCCAAGTGTTCATCATGCTGCCCTGACATGGTATCGCCGCAGAGCATCAAACCGATGTCCACACTATTTTCGGGATATTGAAAAGGATCTTGGACATGGATTGCATCGTCCAAGTTGTTTATCTCGTTTGGGACCTCAGGTTCGATTATTGACCGCCGCTTGAGGCTGGCTTCTCACATTACTGTCGACTATTGGGCAGCGTCAGCATCAGCGCCGACGACCATGCATCTCTGCAGGCATCAACGCCCGATTTGTGAGGGCTTGCATCAGCGTGGCATGGGTCCGTTGCACAAAGTAACGAACATCAAAGTTATTTCGTTCCTGGAAGTCAACGTGCTAGTTCGACCAGGGCCTCCGTAGCATATGCTCGTTCGGGTTGTCCGACTTGGGATGGATGCATCGCAAAGCCCGGCCGTCACCTCTCATCACATCAAACACTTGAGCAGGGAAGCTGGGGTGATGTGTGCATACATATAACAATACCGGCAGTGCCCAAACGGCCGAGTTTCCCGCACCTTGGTCGTCTGAATCCTTTCTGCAGTTGGACCTTCTCTTGGGCCAGTCAAGCTTTTCAGCAGGCCATCAACTGCCAGTCACTCGTTTATTCCCAGTTGTCTACTGCCCACGGCTCATTGCGAAATGAGGTTTCTCGCCGCCGTCTGGCTGGCCGCCAGCATTGCTGCTGGTGCCGTCAACCCTTCTACAGTCACTGAGCCCGAGGTTGCTCCTGTCTCTGGGGCGCTGAAGGATGTCACAGGTGTCGTGACGGATATTCACGACAGTGTCAAGAAATTCAGCACCGATCCCAAGCCAGTCGTGAAAGCTGCTTCTGATGCGTCCAAGGCTATCCAAGCTGCCGAAAGCGCCGTCGGCACCCAATCAGCCATGGACGTATTCGACGCTTTGGAATTAAAGGTCATTGCGAATGAGTTGGAAGTCAAGGTTAATGCCCTCTTTGATGATCTCAAAGCCAAAAAAGACCTGATTGAAAAGGGCGAGCTGTGTGGTGTGGTTCTCAGCATCACGCTCGATATCACCGCTCACGTCAAAGTACTCATAGAGGCTGCGATCGCAAACCTTCCTGAACGTTCCCGGGAGTCTGCCCGCACTTCGGTCTCTGGTCTGCTCCGTATTCTCGTTCAAATACAGATTGAATTCAGTGAGGACAAGTGCAGCTGCAAATGCAAGCAAAGCTCGTCTGCACTGGGGCTTCCTGGTACCATAACCACCACACAGGTACAGAAAATCTTTTTGATTCTTGTGAATGCCCTTCAACTAACATCCTCTAGGCTTCAACCAAGGTGGTGACGGAGGGGACAACGTCGGCGACCAAGCTGCCGCAGACCTCCATCGAGGATCCTGCGGATCCGACGACTACTTCGAGCAAGACGGCTGCAACTTCCGCTCCCCACCAGACGTCCAAATCTAGTCAAATCGTATCGTTTTTTGATCCTATCACCAGCAGCTCGCTGGTCATTGATCCTGCAACGACCAGCACAGTCAAAACGGTCACATCAGGGAGGTATTGGAACACAACGAGAGCCACCAGTGTCGTCAAGACGACCAAGTCGAGCACCAAGGTGTCATCTCTGACGTCCAAATCAAGCACCAAGGCGTCATCTCACTCCAAGGCAACGACGAAAAGGTCATCGGTTTCATCCAAAGCGACTACCAAAGCTTCGTCGCTGACGTCCAGAAATTCCACCAAGATCACCAGTGCTCCTGGTACGACCAAGCCAACCCCTACTGGAAGCAAAATCTCGTCCTGGACGTTTGTCAACAATACCAAGATAACGAAAACCAGTCCGAAAACGACCAAGACGAAGACTAACACCAAAGTGACGTCAAAACCGACGTCTTTGACGGGAACAAAAGCAGTCACATCTCCTTCCAGCAAGGCTGCCACGTCTGTTTCCAAGACGAAGTCGCACTCTTCACATACAAAGATTGGTAATGCTACATTGACGGTTACTGGAATCACATCAACCGGATCTGTGACAACACTACCCTTTCCGTTAACAAATTCCACCGGCTTCTCGTTGACCAAGACGTCGGCTTCTTCGTTCAACAGCAGCAAGCCAACGACGTCGCCGCGTTTCATAAACTCCACCGTCATCAGCTCCATTCTGACGAAGCCCACGACGATCCCGTTCCCCAAAACGAATTCCACCATCTTCACCTCGACTGGATCAAAGCCAACAACGGCGCCTTTCCCTCAGACGAACTCGACTGTCTTCACTGGAACAAAGCCAACATCGGTGCCGTACCCTCAGACTAACTCGACCGCCTTTACTGGAACGAAGCCAACAACGGCGCCGTTTCCTCAGACTAATTCCACCGTCTTTACCGGAACCAAGCCAACAACGGCGCCTTTCCCCAAGACCAACTCAACTGTGCCGTTCCCTCAGACCAATTCGACCGTCTTTACTGGAACGAAGCCAACAACGGCGCCTTTCCCCCAGACGAATTCGACCGTCTTCACCTTCACTGGGACGAATCCAACGACAGTGCCTTTCCCCAAGACTAACTCTACCGTTTTCACTGGGACAAAGCCAACAACGGTGCCGTTCCCCAAGACCAACTCCACCGTCTACACTTCCACCGAGACAAAGCCAACAACGGTACCGTTCCCAAAGACCAACTCCACCGTTTCGTCCTTTACGAAGACAAAGCCGAGCACCTCTACCTGGCCCAAGACCAATGCAACTGCCTCCTTCACCAAGACGAAGCCGGCCACATCTCACTCAACCAAGGCGTGGCCCACATCTGTTTCCATTGAGTCTTCTTCTACCCTCGTAGCTACATCGGTTTCGGCATCTCAACATTGGAACAAAACGACGGCAGCTACTGGGACGACCGTAACTTCTACTCTGATCAGCTCATCGACCAAAGTCTCACACTCCGGTAACAAGACCACGAGTTCTTCTGGGGCGACAACGTCTGTCCCGAAGACCACTTCCATTTTGGTCCCTGACCCTGCAGACAAGACGACGTCTGTCGGGAAAACTACAAAGTCTGTGCCTTATGTCATCGTGACAAGCACTGTCGATGCAACAGTAACTTCTCCATGCACCGACAAGGAGACTTCTGGGCTTTGGAACACGGAGACTGTCTCCCAGTCTAAAGATGCCACTGTCAGCACTGCGTGGACTCATGTGCCCAGCAGTGGCGCCAAAACCTCGGGAAGCACAAAGGCTGAGGGCGCCGCAACATCTGCTGCCACCCCTTCTAGCACTAAAGGCGCAGACACTGGAACATTGAAGGCCTCTGCTAGTACTAAAGATGCAAACCCCGGATCATTGACGGCTACCTCTGCGACTCTCACCGGCACAGCAAGCAGTGTCGTCACGGCCCAATCCTCAGGCACCAATGCGGCCCCATCCAAGTCAGCCAGCGGCAGCAGCAGTGCTGCACCAGCCAAGTCTTCCGAGAGCGGCAGCGGAGCAAGCAGCGCCATCAAAGACCCGATTGCTACCGGCCCTGGAACTGCCACCTCTCCTTGTCCTGAATCGGCGTCAAGTTCTGCGAAGGGCTCGGCTTTCGCCTCGACGCCTAGTGTCACAGGCGCATCCACTGCTACTGGCACCGCTTCCGTACCGAAAGGCGCGTCGACGTTGATCCCTGGTGGCACAAGTGGTCCTGCAACTGTCAGCACCGCCACGGCGAAGGGCACTGACACTGACGGTGTCGTTTCTGTCACCAAGGCCGCTCCAGGCAAAGCGTCGGGCACAAGCGTAGCCACGGCGTCGGGCGAGACTACTTTCCTGACCATTTCCGTGCAGCCTGTGCCTTCTGGCGACCTGCAACCATCTGGAGGCAAGGGTGGCGTTGAGAAGCCATCTGGCGTTCACGGGCAACTTCCAGGCAGCAGTGCCGTTTCCCAGCCAAGCTCGGGCGCAGGCGGTAAGCCTCAGCCCTCTGGTGGCAGCGGCGAAAATGGGGGCAAGGGCAGCAGCAGCCAAGCTCCCACGCCCACCGGCGACAACGAAACCAAAGCCTCGACGGGCAACCCTCCGGTGGCTACAGCGGGTGCGGCCTCTACAGGGCCCATCGTGGCTCTCGTGATGGCGGTTGCTGCGCTTGTCGCCATTTAGTCTGACGTGGGACAGCTGTTTCACCAGCACCCAAGTTGCACGATGATAGTTTTTTTGTTTTTCCCTATTTTGACGATTTTCTATGTAGCCAGCTACAGCCTGTATCTATTTTTACCTTCTCATTGAGTGGATCGGTAGCATGTGGGAGGCAAGGATGTTATAATCAGGGTAATGCAGTAAATTCCTCGATGCGACTGTCCAGGACCTGAGTGTTTGCCGACCATGTCGCACCAGCCAGACGTGACAAACGAGCAAAGGTGGCCAGCATTGGACGTGGTGAATGCAAGCCAGGTCGGTCCCTGCAGTTCCCTTGGCACCGCTACCGGCTCACAATTTTGGCAATTTATAATTCATCTCCGTTTTATCTGTCTATTGGGCGGAGGCAGTGTAGTGGTTAGTTTGGTGTATTGCTTGGACTTGCTGTTAAGTGCGCAGGCTTATGAAAATTCATTGGGATAGCTTTGTTGTGAGGCCAATACTACCTGTCCTCACTCATTGTGTTTGGTCCTAGCGGAACACGGTCGGTCGGTCGGCCGGCTGCTGCCGCTTCTCAAGATATTTGCTGGTCGGGCACGGCAAGGCGTCGCGAGGCCCCGTGGGTCACGCATCTTGCTGTGCTCGCCCGTCTCGAATGGAGGCCGAAGCTTCATCCAGTATGGAGCAAGCGGGAAAGCCTGCGTGCTTGGTATCAGTGCGGCAGCAAAACGGTACGGCGGACGTTGGCACGACCCGACCTCATGCTGGAGCAGCAGTCGTGTCCAGAAGTCGGCTCCGCCTCCTCGTCTTCGCTCCTCTCTTTTTGGAGATGTGCCTGCCTGCACGATCACTGTGCCGCCAAAGTTGCACCTGCCGTATGCCTTGCCTTGGGGAAAGGTTCTTGGACCTGGTCGCTTGCTGCCCTCTCCATGTTGTACCTGCCCGTGCAGTTTTCTCAGAGCAGAGCGTGCCTTGACTCCATAAGTATAGTGCACTGCACGTCTTGAGGTGCCTGACGAGCCGAAGCACGAAACGTCTCTATATTTGTTTTGCTCTGGCCATGTCTGCCCTGTCTACCCACCCTCCTGCACAACAAAAAATAAAATGAAATAAGATAGTGAACTCAGAATTGTCGAGAGAGGCAAGTAAAGGAGAGAAGAAAGAATGATTCACTCAAAGAAGGAATTACAAAGGCGTATCAAACACAACACATTCTAAAGGGGGACATGAGGACGGATCGGTTTTCTTTTTCCCGTGTCGAGACGCGGTGCTTGTGACACCATGCGGTGCGCCCGCCCGCCCCTTGACGTGCCACACACCACAGGAAAAGACCCAAGAAAGAAAAAAGAAAAAGAAAAAGAAAAAAAAAAAGAAAGAACCGAAAGGAAAAAGAATATGGAAGAAAGGGAAAAAAAAAAAAGGGGCTAGCCGTTCTTGATGGCGGCGTCTTTCCTGGTTGCCCCTTGGACGGCAAGCTGAGCAGCTTGCGATGCCCGCTCCTTCTCCTTGAGATAAGTGTGTGTGTGTGATCAAAATGACCAGCCGGCTCTATTTAGTCCTCCCGCCCGGTCACCCAGCGCAGTCGTTGGCCGAATTCAAAGCTCTCTTTAAAACGAAAGAAAAGAAGGAAAGAAGAGCAGAGCAGAGCAGAGCAGAGCAGAGCAAGGCTGGTGGTACACCCGCAGGATTTCACGGGACCCCGTATGCCGCCATGTCGCTGCCTGCCCCATCCATCAGCATTCTTCCCAGCTGGCCTTTATTCCGGAAAACAACCCTCTCCAGAAAAAGAGAAAAAAAAAAAAAAAAAAAAAAAAAAAAAAAAAAAAAAAAAAAAAAAAAAAAAAAAAAAAAAAAAAAAAAAAAAAAAAAAAAAAAAAAAAAAAAAAAAAAAAAAAAAAAAAAAAAAAAAAAAAAAAAAAAAAAAAAAAAAAAAAAAAAAAAAAAAAAAAAAAAAAAAAAAAAAAAAAAAAAAAAAAAAAAAAAAAAAAAAAAAAAAAAAAAAAAAAAAAGAGAGAGAGAGAGAGGGAGAGAGAGCACGTGCAGCCTGCTCCCCTGTGCAACAAACGTGGGCGCGCAAACCTGGGAACTGGCAGGTTCGAGTTTCGCTTTCCCCCGTGGGCCCAGCCAAGGTCTTTTGCCGTCCTTTGACGAGAACGCATTGGGTGCCCGATTCTTTTACCAACCCGGGACGGACAGACGCGAGTCCATCGGTAAATGTAAATAATGCGCTGCCTTCATCCGCACCGGGGAATCGACAGCTTGCTGCTGCTGCTGCTGCTGCTGCTCAACAGACAGAAACGCGCGACTGTCGCGGGCAGGCATGCATACATACCCGCGTGAATAATGTAGCTGGAACCCCCAGCCGTTGTTGTGTTGTGACCCCTTTTTGTTCGATTGAGATCCTGTGGAGCAGAACCTTAAGGGGGGCCCATTTTCCGACAGGCCAGACTTTGACATCCCATCGAACTGTGGTCTGTCTGTCCTTTCCCTTTCTTCATCCAGACCCGGTGATTGTGTCCCACACATCGCCCACCTTGTCCGTAAACCAGTCCCACCACCCTTTGACCGTGCTCGCGGCATCCTCGGCTGCAGACCCGGGCTCTGCGTCGCTGCTGCCCGGCGGTTGCGTGTCCTGCTGCTGCTCGTCGGAGGGGGCAACAGTCGACGTCGACGTCGTCGTCGCCGCCGCCGCCGGGGGAGAGCCGCTCGCTTTGACGGGGCGCTCCGAGATAACGCCCGCCGGTGAAGAAGCAGCTGCGGTGATGGGAGGAGGAAGAGGATCGGCGGGGGCCTCTTCGCCGTGCTGGCCGGCCTTGTCGTCGTCGTCGTCGTCGTCGTCGGGGCTGTGCAGGCCGGTCGGCACCAGCGGCAGGCGCAGCGTGCCGTTGTTGGGGCGGGGCTCGATGCCGAGCGAGTCGCAGAGGATGTTGTAGACGTTGATGTTTTCTGGACGGCGGGCGAGCGTTAGCAAGCAAGCGGCTGGGATCGGCGTGGAAGGAGCTCCATGCAATAACGGGAAAAAAAAAAAAAAAAAAAAAAAAAAAAACCCCGAGAA
>AZGY01000008.1:885272-897016 GCA_001636675.1 Moelleriella libera RCEF 2490 | reverse complement strand
TCGCGCCACGCGCGCGCGAACCGCACCGCCGAGCCCGCCGCCCAGAGGTGCCGCGACGCCGTCCACGAGTGGCACAGCCCGAGCCG
The DNA here is from genome assembly GCA_001636675.1 of Moelleriella libera RCEF 2490. Taxonomy (NCBI): domain Eukaryota; kingdom Fungi; phylum Ascomycota; class Sordariomycetes; order Hypocreales; family Clavicipitaceae; genus Moelleriella; species Moelleriella libera. The sequence continues at coordinate 896,930 of AZGY01000008.1, read as the reverse complement.
CCCGTCGCACACGAGCCCCTTCTGGCCCGTCACGAGCTTCCACGCCTGCAGGAAGAAGAAGGCGAAGAGCACGGTCCGGCGCGCCGACTCGTGCAGGATCCAGTCGGACCAGAACGCCTCGGCCGGAGCCAGCGGGTACAAGGGGGGGAGTTGCTGGTGGTGGTGGCAGTGGCTCCCGCCTCCTCCTCCTTCTTCTTCTTCTGCTTCTTCTTCTGGTGGTGGTGGTGGTGCCGCGGTGGGCATGTCGAAGCGCACGTGGGCGAGGAGGCCCATGGCCGCGTCTTCCAGGTGCACCATGGCGCGCTCGGCCGAAGCACGCGCCAGGATGTCGCCGTCAAAGAGCCGCATCGTCTGGTAGAGCAGGAGCGCCTGGGTGTGGGCGAGCGTGGGCGCCAGGCCCGCAAGTGGTGGGAGGGGCGTCGTCGCGAGGAGGGAGCTGGCGCGCGAGTTGATGGCCTGGAGGATGACGGGCGCGTTGGTGCGATTCTTGGCCAGGTAGAGGGCGCACGAGGCATGCACATCTGTGTGTATGTGTATTTGTGAGAGAGGAGCGAGAGAGGCGGAATACACCAAGAGCAGAGGGGCGCTGGCGGATGCAAGGCGGATTCAAAGGAGAGTAAGAAGGGGGAGAGTTTACCTTGGATGCTGGGCGGCATCCCGTCCTTGTACAGAAGCGGATGACACCACGGCGTCTGCGTCTCGAGCACCATCAGCGCAGGCGCCGTCTTTATCTCGTCAATGGCAAACGAGAGCCGCTTGGCAATCACCTCGGCGACCTGCAAGTCGTAGCTCGTCGGTGCCGTGACGGCCAAACTACCGGCCCCATCCTCCTCCGCCTCCTCATCCTCCTCCTGCCGGTGGCTGTGGTGGCCAGTCGCCAGTAGTTCGTGCGACCCCGAGGGCGTCAAGTCGACGAGATCCCAGCACGGCGGCACGTCCAGCACATGGCTGAAGGCAAGAATGTCAGCATCTGACCCGAGCCACGCGGCGGTGGCGTCGTCGAGAGGAGCAGCTGCTTCCTGAGCAGGCGGCAGCAGTGGCGGATCAGCGGCAGCAGCAGCAGCAGCAGCAGCAGCAGCAGCACGAGGACAAGACGAGCCAGCAGTCGGAGGAGCAGGCCGCCGCGCGCTGGCCACGCTCGGCGCGGACGGGTAGTCGCAGGTGATGCTCCGCTGCGCGCACCGCAGACAGGCCGGGACGGCCAGGTCGCACCGCCGCTTGGCCTTGATGCAGGCCGCGCAGGACTTGCGCCGGGGCGGCGGATTTCCGCGCTCGCGAAGGCTGAGAGATGTCCTGGTGGTGGTGGCGGCAGCAGCGGCGGCGGCGGTGTTGCTTTCTCTTCTTCTGGCCATGACTGCAATGGGGGGCATCAACGAGTGCAGGCGTGCAGGCGTGCAGGTGTGCATGGGGGGAGCTGCACCCTACCATGTGTCGAAGGTGGGAGGGAGGGCGGACTGGAAACACACTCTTGGACGTTTGGCGGCTGCGGCTGCGGTCCATCCTCCTCCTCCGCCGCCGCGACCGCCGGCTCAGTGGGGCAGCAGGCGGAACTCCGCCCGGGACTAAACTAAGTAAGTAGGTACGAACATGCGCATGCCCTCACATACAGGTATGAGAGCCATGTACTGTAGTGTAAGTGTAAAAAGTAGCGACACTGACCTCTTCGCAAAAAGTAAAACAAAACACACAAAAAAGAAGAAAAAACCAACAGGGTTTTTTTTTTTTTTTTTTTTTAAAGAAACCAGCACTCTTCTACATTATCAAGCACCCGCCATGGCCATTCTTCATCTGCGGCATCACCGGCAACCAGGGCTTCGCGATAGCCTCGCACCTCCTCCGCCCCCGTCCCCGTCCTTGCCGCCCTCCTCTCCCTCCTCTTCCGGCGCGAAGCCAGCTAGCTGTCCACGGCCTCACGCGCGGCCCGTCCTCGCCCACACCACCCGCCGCCTCACAAAACGGACCTCGGCGCCGTCCCTTCTTCCACGGCGCCTGCAGCGACGAGCCCGCTTCTGCGCGCCGCCCTGGCCAGCTGCCCGCCCGCGCGCTGTTCCTCAACCTCGGCCCGGACTTTGCCCGCCCGACGTGGGGGGGGAGCTCACCACGGCGCAGCGCATCCCGCAGCTCGCCCGGGCCCGCCGGCGTCCGCCACGTCGTGTGCTCGAGCAACCAGGTTCGTCGGCCGACGACCCGGCGAGAGACTGCGCGGCTTCGACGGGGGGATACGCCGGTGGGACAGCTGCTCCTGGGGGATAGCAGATGTCACGTCATCAACGTAGACATTGGCAAACCACGGAGAACGCAAGGCAGCTCAGAATCGCGAGACGTGGCAAGAGTGAAGAGGGGGAGGGAGAGGGGGAGGGGATGGTCACCGGATAGACTAAATAACGAGGTCTTGAAGAGACGAGAGTGGAATTTTCCCGATGAAAGATGGACGCGACCGGCGAGAACACATCTCGAAACATGCGGGCTGCATTGCTGAGCGTCTCACGGCGCCCGCTCACCGCTGGTCCCGCGTGTAATGACGTGGATGACACTGATGCTGCGCATAGCCCAGTAGTAAAGTACTTGTGAGGCGGCGCCAGTCCCGTCGCCGTGTGGCAGGAAAACCCTCCAAGACGTCTCGGTGTCACAGCGGGCGAAACGGCTGGCGCGGTGCAAGCTGGGAAAAGTCCGCCATCATCTTCAGTTGTCCGCCTACATGGGCCCCATCAGGCATGACTTCCTCATGGTCTTTGAAGGGCGTTTTGCTGCAGGACAGAAAGGACCAAAATCGACGAATCCGTTGAAGCTGTTGAGCTGCTTGCCGTCTTCTATTCATTATACGACGCATCGCATCAATCGCGTCTCGAATATGTACCTCCCAAAGAAGCCCTTTTTATACAATGCAGCTCCTTCCGAGACCAGAGCGCCCAGGACCCACGAATACGAAGCGAAGTTGCCACCCAACGCCTTGCGCGACACATTCCCTTTTCCAATGCATGCTTCTTGACCCAGTACAAAATTTCCCAGACCAAACGCCGATACAATGAACCGCACATTCTCGTCAATCACCTCCCATGGCCCTCGAAGCCCGATCCCGACGTCCTCGGCTCAATCGTCAGTTCCTCCGTCAGGCCGCTCCGGGTATAGTTGTTCTGGCGAGGCCATCCTATTGGCATGTTTGATAGCCTTCTCTGCGCTCCCATGCTCTCGCTCCGGACGCGCCCAATCCTAACAGTCGCTCCTTCCAAAGCTTGGTTCTTCTCCAAGACAGCCAATGATGAACTGCTTTCATCTTCATTGGCGACACGCAGACCAGACTTCCCGCGGAACCCATGTGTCTGTCGTCCGGCTTTGGCCGCAGCCACAAGCGCGACCACTGCGGCGGCCATGGCGGCGGCCGCAGCAAAGGCAAAGTTCTTGAGCCCCTTCAGCTGCTGCAGCGCGCCCTCGTCCGACGTCTCGTCCAGGAGGACCCAACCGATGCCGGCGACAAGGGATCCGAGCACCAGGACCGTCAGAATAGCGGCGCCTCCTCGATCACCTGCCGAGATGGGTTTGTAGTTTGGCGGCGCGGGCTCGTCTCTGCCAATGTCCAGACCACCTGATCCGGGGCTGCCGAGACTCGTGCCTCCGTTGTCGTGCCGGACGGGTGCCGGCGTGTCCTTGACCATGCAAGCCAACGTCACCTCCATGGCCGCCATCTGTTGGCCCACGCCGCTCGAGCCGTCGTACTTGTCCTGGTACCACTTGAGGCCGCACATGCGCTTGTTGTCGCCACCGGAGCATTGCTTGGCAGCCGCCACAGCTGACGCGCGAAGAAGCGGCATCACGACATCGTACGTGTGCGGTGCCCATTTCGTAATGACAGCAAACCAGCGGCTCACGTATGCCTTGAACGATTGCTGATTCAAATCGCACCGATCGACCGACTCGCATGCGACTTCCGTCATGATGTTCTTCTGGGGCCCTGTGAAGAAGACCTCGCTGCCTTTGATCAGATTGTCCAGTCTTTCTTTCCAGACTGGACTCTCGGTGTGGTTGTACATGGCAGCGGCGCCAAGGATGAATCCTCCAGCATTGTAGGAGAATTGATAGGGCACATGGTCGGTGCAGTTGTGACCGATATGCGCTCCGTCAATGACACGCCAATACTGGTCGATGAAGCCGACGCCCGTCATCCAATCCCACGTTCTGTCGGCCCACTCGGCGTATGAGCTGTTTCCTGTGTACAGGGCCAGCCTGGCACCCAGTGCGAAAAAGCAAGCTTGCGAAATGGAATTCTTGTAGTCGTAGCCTTGATTCCACTTGAAAATCTGCCATCGCAGACCACCGTTGCAATTCTGCGTGTCCCATCGCGCAGCCTGAGTGTTGAAGACTGCCTGCGCGAGTGCCAGCCATTGCGGCTTGTCCGACGGAGGATCCGGAAACCTGGACTCGGCAGCGGTCATGACGGCCAGGCCCCAGAAGCCCTGGTCGTCGTTACCCTCTGTCAGGGTTTGATTGCGAGGCATGTAGTCGTCGTGGTCGCCGACCTGAAATAGAAGGGCCTGCTCCACCAGCTTGTTATATTGGTTGTCGCCCGTGTAGAGCCAATAATCAATGAGTGATCCCATCATGGCGCCGGTCTCCCACCCTTGAGGAAAGAAGTCAGTCACGGAACATCAGACAACAACGCCCTCGCGCCGGCCTATTGAGCTACCAACTGCAGGCAATCGATGCGCGACTCACAATAATACGGCGGTGGGAGAAGACCCGGTACGCCGCCGGGCTTGTCGCCATTGTAGAATGCCATCATATCTTCCGTCATTTGCTTTGCAATCGATATCACCGACGCTGAATGCACCGTGTCAGTTCGAGTCCATCGACGTGGTGCTGGAACCCCGGTCCAGGCTCAAAGTAACTTACAGCTAGAGTCTGGATCCAGATCATACGCAGCAGCCAAGGGCCCGGCCAGGACCAGCAACAGCCTTGCAAACCACATATTGGCGCTAAGCCGCGGATGGGCGAGGACACTGTGCGTCTAAAAGAGTGAAACCGGTCGACAGTACTGCAGCATCGGACTGTCCGACAAAGCAAAGAAAAAGGTCTTTCCTCCCCTATCCAGCTACGACTGGCATTGAAAGACAATGTGACTGCGGGAAAACGAGGAAAAAAGATTGGAAGTAATTGGAGCCGAACCCAAAAAAAAACAAAAAAACCTGTGAGAGGAGCTGCTTCGATCTGAGGTGAGCTGAGCTAGCTAGAGCTTCGACCAACTGGGCGCGGGCGCTCTGTGTGTGTGGAGAGAGCGACGACACAGGAATTAGCGCGGTAGTATTTGATGTTTAGTTCGATGGCCAATGAACTCGATGCGGAAAAGGGGCAGCCGGGGTATCCAGAACAATAGTATGCGGCCGCCGAGCCCGTGGTTCAGTTCAAGTCGTAGCGTCGGATGACGATCTTCTTTCTTTGCGCCGGCCTGAGGAGGGTCTGGTCGGGACAGCATAGAAATCGACGCAGGCGGACGCAGCAATATGTCGAGGCCAAGGCACTGAACGGTGTTAAAAAAAAAAGTGGTGCAAAAACAGTAGCAAAGCGAGTGAGAGGGCTATCAGGTTCGGATCGACCAAGCAAAGGTGAGTTAACGTCGACAGCGATCGACAGCCAGAGGACCAGAAACGAAGCTTGTCGAGTTCAGAATTTCTCGTCGCGCAGAAGGGGGCAAAGTGTCGAGAGAAGGAAGGAACAACTACCCCGGAAAGGGTAGAGAACGCAACGGCGAACGGCAAGGGCGCAACTGACGATCCAGTATAAGGCCACGCAGGAATGCCAAATGCTGTCTTCTTATTAATGCCGCCGGCCATACATTGGGCCATAACGCGATGGAAAAGAGGGTACGAATGACGGAACTCGACCGGGGCTCCAATCATGCGCACAAGAAGGAGAGGCTCCTGCTGCTCTGCAAATCAACAACACCATGTCTGGTGGGCATCCATCCGTCTTTGCTTTTCCCGCATCTTCACGCACGCACTTTGGCGCTAGGCCGGCAGCAAATACGAGCCTGACCACGGCCAAGTGCCCACCAAAGAGGGAGGGGGGGGGGCCGCTATGGAGCGCGCGCCATGATACCGGACGAGCCCACCAGGGAGACAGCTCTTTTTTTAAATTTTCTCCATCGTGTATTTAAAATTTGTCGATTTCGTTTTAGCGTCGAGCGGTCCGTCTACAGTATGGCATTGTCCTTGTATGGTGACCTAATCGGTTGGCCAAGCGAAACGTCTCCTCCAGGTCCGTCATGCATTGACGACAAGCCAGTCGGGAGAGGGATCAATATAAGGGACGACTAGGGCTGGGAAGAAGGGGGGAAGAGCCAGATAAACAACAGAGGAAAGCGCTTGATCGTGTTCATGCACGACACGTTCTTCCTCTCACCGACGAAGACAATGACGCTGACGGCGAGCCGCCCAAACAAAGAGCGGGGGCGCCCTTGCAGCGACCGCCCAAAGGATATTAGCGGCGCGTCCAGCTCCATCGGGGCGCTGAGCCACTGTTGATACGGCGCCTTGGCGGAACGATGTTGCGTGCCCACACGTAATTAGAAATCTGTCAGGATGCATGCAGGGTTGCGTGGCGGCCGGGAAATGGGCATGCGCGTGTACAGCAAAGATGTGCCCAGACATCTGTTGCACCTCTCGCGCTGGAATTTCCATGCATACACAGCATTGCGTCATGCCGGCATCGTGAGAAGAAACAGTGCGTACTCACTGGTGCTGCTGGGAGACGGCCGGCGGCTGGCGATGCGCGATCATGGCTTGCCCACCCAGGTAAGCCCACCCCGTACTTTATGTCCTGGAGTGGTTCCGACGCCACGGACCTTCTGCCCCTATGGCGCCCGATTCAATCAGTTGCCGCCGGAGAGTCCAACCTTCGATCGCACACGCGTGAGCTCTCCCAATCGAGGACTTCACTTCGCCTCCCCTCCCCCGCTTCGCTCGACGTTTGTTTTCGCTCAGCCCCCAATCCTGGAACGGGAACCATCCATCGTTCTGGGCGGAAAGCCCAGGTCACACAACGCGCCTTTGCCATGCCTGCCATGATCCCGACGGATGGAAACGGCTCGTGCTGTATGGACCACATGCGTGTGCCTCGTAAGTATGCAGGATCACGAGGATTCGTTCGTGGATCCATGAACGATTGGGTTCGTGCCGGCAGAACACTATACCATTTGCATGTATGTACTCAAGTACGTATGGTTCGTGCCCCGTGTGGTTGTCATGACAAAGAGCCAGGTCCAAGAAAGTCGCTGTCGTCCAATTGGCCCACCCGGAATCCCCATGTCACCCAACACCGCCGAGATGATCAGTTGAGCCCGTGGCTCATTCTCCCCCCGTCCTCGTTGCAGTGTCTCGCTCACGTGAGCGAAAACGTGACCGGAGCCACTGTATTGGCCAGATGGTTTCGAGACAGTTGCTTTGCCGGCAAATCACACTCCTGGCCACCCCGGTGACATCCCCTCGTCCGTGCTCTCCTTTGCAACCCGTGGCTGGGAGCAGAGGGACACACGGGGCATGCACGTACTTCACAGTAATTTCCCGTAATGATGCTGCAGCCGCTGACGCTCCGCAATGTCTTGCGACGGTTGTACTCGTCAAAGCCGGCAGCGCTTCCTCTCGAGGGGTATCGCGTGCTCGACATGAGCCGGGTGTTGGCCGGTGTGAGCGAGCCCGTCAACGCTCTCCTCCGTGGTCTCGGCTGACGAGAAGCATGACCAGCCGTACTGTACACAAGTTCTGGGCGATCTCGGGTAGGGATTCTGAACTCGCCCGGGCCGGGACCATCACGTTGACGCCGCAATCAGCGCCGAGATTATCAAGATAGAGCATCCTATCCGTGGCGACGACACCAGGGCGTGGGGGCCACCGTATGCCCCCTACAAGCCCGAATCCAATAAGACTGGCCCTGGGGAGTCTGCGTATTTCATTGGGGTGAGTCGACCGTGCGCGCTCATGTTCATCACCCTCAGCCTTTCCTCACCGCCATCATGTAGGCAAACAGAAACAAAAAGTCGCTTGGTCTGTCCTTTCAGCATGCAAAGGGCGTGGATATCCTGCACAAGCTGGTGGCCAAATGTGACATTCTGGTCGAGAATTACCTCCCGGGGACGCTGAAGAAATACGCCATGGACTACGAAACGGTGCGCGAGATCAATCCGGGCCTGATATACGCCTCCATCACCGGCTACGGCCAGACGGGCCCTTATTCGAATCGAGCCGGCTACGACGTCATGGTCGAGGCGGAATTCGGACTGATGCACATCACCGGCCAACGCGACGGGCCTCCCGTTAAGGTGGGCGTCGCCGTCACGGATCTGACCACGGGCCTGTACGCGAGCAACAGCATCATGGCCGCGCTGCTCGGAAGAAGCAGGAGCGGCAAGGGCCAGCATCTCGACGTGGCCCTGAGCGACTGCCAGACGGCCACGCTGGCCAACATTGCCAGCAGCTGTCTCATCAGCGGGCGGGAAGACTCTGGCCGATGGGGCACAGCACATCGCAAGTCACCCCAGCAGCTGAATTTTTTGCTTTCTTTCTTTCTTTCTTTTTTCTTTACCTGACTACATTTATGACGCGGCGCTGACATGTTTTTGATCCCCCCTTCCGCAGCCTCCATCGTTCCCTACAAATCATTCAAAACAAAGGATGGAGATATCCTCTTTGGCGGCGGCAACGACCGTCTTTTCGGCATCCTAGCCGACGGCTTGGGCAAGCCAGAGTGGAAGGAGGACGCGCGATTCAGGACAAACGCCGACCGGGTCGCCCACCGCGACGACCTCGAGGCGAGAATAGAGGCCATCTCGCGGCAAAAGACGACCGAGGCATGGCTGAGGGAATTCGAGGGAAAGGGCATGCCCTACGCAGCTGTCAACGATGTGCAGACCACGTTGCATCACACCCACACAGCCGCGCGCAACATGGTGGTCGAGATGGAGCACGATGCCTGCGGGCCCGTCAAGATGGTCAATACGCCCGTCAAGTTCTCCGAGACGCAGCCGAAGATCAGGTCCCCGCCGCCACTGCTGGGTCAGCACACGGACGAGGTGCTCGCGGAGCATCTGGGCTTCTCTGGCTCAGAGATTGCAGCACTGAGAGAGCAGGGCGTCGTTCGGTAGCAGGCACCATCGGTTCAGGTGGTGAGTACTTCGTACAAGGGTGCAAGCCTTGATGCAGGCCAATAAATTCAAAGCGGTGTCTTGCCAGCCATGACGTCGTCGAGTTACCCGACCATCGCCTGAGCATCTGTGCAGAATCACATGCCGCAACCTGCTTTCGCTGCATTTGGAGGGTAGACGTGAAATATGTTGTATGAGATGTAGACTTGCCAAGGCGATGGTTGGAAAGCTGCATTCCATTACGCCCTTGTAGATCACATAGGGTAGGAGCTTTGGGAATGCGCTCTTGGTCGGGACTGTTTGCGCTGACCAAGATCGTCAAAAGAAAATGGCCCAGACAACGCTACTCAGCTCGTGCTTTGTGAGTTTCTCGTGTCGCGATGAACTGCCTGCATTTCTTCTTGCAAAGTCTCACTGAACGTCGCCTCGCCCGAGCAAGTAGCGCTTTCGTGTGACCGGGGTCACGTGACGGCGCATCGTCCCTAGCGCTGCGGTTTCCCCGATGCAGCAGCATATGCGTATTGTTTCTGGCGATGATGAGTCCGAACAATCGACTAAAGCTGCAGCTTTTGCTTTTCTTCGCCCGTCTTAAAAAAAAAAGCAGCATTGTTTTTCCCTCCCCCAAGCAACCGAAGTGAGGCTGGCATAGCGTGACGTGTCTGCCCGCTCCCTGTCTCTCTCTCGTCTCTCTTTCCATCTATCTCTCTGTTTCTTCTGCAGAGCTACTGAAAGGCCGCCCAACCAGTCATTCAGCCACTCGCGCGCACTTACTCACACAGTCCGACCCAACCTTCCCTCCTTTCATTTGGGTCGACGTTGAGCCGCGTTTTCGACTTCTCAGCATGCAGACACTGTGCGCGGATGCAGACCGAGAACACTCCTGAGAAACTTTCCGCGCAGGAAAACCAAACCATGTCGGAACTACCAGTCGACCGCGCGACGAGCAGTGCGCCGCCACCAGTGACGCAGGACCCGTACACGCCGCAGTTCAGAGCGTCGGGGTCACTCATCCTGCGACGGCTTGCCAGCACCCGCATGAGCGAGCTGGCAGATGACGCGAGTGATGGGTCAGCAGCAGAAGATTCGCATGATGGCATGGCCGACGGCCCGATGACGCTGCCGATGCCCAAGGGCAAGGGCAGTTCGCCGGCGTCGGGGTGCACTAGTAGAACCGGGAGTTTTGAGGAGCACGTCGCCGCCGCAGCAGCAGCAGCATCTTCGTCGGCGGCGGGCCTGAAGCGCAAGCGTGGAGAGGTCCCCGACTTTACGCAAAACACCATTTCGTTCCCTGCTGCCACGACGACGACAGAGAGCACTGCTGGGGCTGACAAGATCGCCGCCGCCAAGAACGGCTCGCTCGAGTGTGCCCGCCGACACACTTCATCCTCTGCTGTCAGACCCGCCAAGATGGACTTGGTGGGATTCCGTGCCGGATACGCGTCTGATGCCGCTGTAGGTACAAGCGGGCCAACCCCCCTTCCCCTTTTTCTCCTTTTCAAACCCTCGTGAACCGTGGCTGATTATTGTTGTTGTCGTGATATATACTGTTCTTTTCACACCTTATTAATCGTTGGCACAGCGTAGCGAGTATTTTATGCGCAAAAGACGCGTGGACCTGCTCAACATCCTCTCGTACTGCGACCAAGTCCGCCCGGGGCTTCTGCCCGACATTCTGGTGTCGGTCTCCAAGAAGCATCCGGACCTGCGCATCTTTGACGCGCCAGATTGGCAGACAGCTCTGCCGACCGGCAGTCTAAAGGCTCTCACCACCAGCGCAACGCCAACAACTGTGACGACAACCGGCGTGGTGGCAGCCACCACGTCGCCCAAAAAGCCTTTGGGACGACCCAGGCACGGCCACACGGCCATCAACCCCAAGGCGCGGATCCGGCATCACAAGAGCAGCAGCAGCAGCGGCGGCGGCGGCGGCGCCACGAAAAAGGCACTGCTGATTCTGCATCCCGCGCAGCAGCAGCAGCAGCAGCAGCAGCAGCCTGATGCCGTCTTGGCTGGGAGCGGCGGCGAAGACGAGAAGCCTTTTATTGTCGAGGCGGCCACCTTACCACCCACATGGCCCAAAGCCGGAGCTGGGATGTATGCCACGCTGCCGCGTGAATCAGAGGACGCGGCTCTCCTCACCGACGACAAAGATGGCGCATCATTTAGCCAGTTCCTGGTGGGAGCTTTGGGGAAGCCCGTCGTCCTAGCAGCGTGTGCCTGATGGGGGGTTTGGTTCTGACATGCCAGACTGTACATCAATAATCACGAAACGATCACAGTCATCGAGGCTCTTTTCTTTTCTTGCCATGAAGGCTCAACGGGGTAAACTTGGATCAACACATTCTTTCGCTATGTGAGTTAATGAGCGTTCTTAATCTAAAGCGATCGGCGGAACATTAGGAAAGCTGGTGGAAAAAAGGGGGCGTGGAGCGGATGGAGGGAAAAGACGAGAGCGAGTCTCGAGAAAGAAGGACTACCTATTTACATCATTGCAGACATTACCGACGCCACCAGAAGGGTTTTGAAGA
>AZGY01000008.1:667668-885262 GCA_001636675.1 Moelleriella libera RCEF 2490 | reverse complement strand
AAAAAAAAAAAAAAAAGAAAGAAAAGAATCAACGAGGTCCACGGTATCCCAATACTAGTAGGTTCGACTACTCATGCCACTCCAATTTTCGTTTGTATGTGTATTTTTTGTTTGTGCAAGGGGACTGGCCGCCCATGTGTAGCAATTCCTTTCAACAGACTGGCGCGCCATTGTTTAGTGGCAGTTGCAGTTGTAGGTGGACAGGACCGTCTTGATGATGGTGCCGACGAGGCACAGCAGGCCGTCGACGACATGAGCGACAATCTTGGTAGCCACACCGACGCAGAGAATGACGTTGGGCAGGATGCAGAGGCCGACGAGACCACCAATGTGAGCACCGACCTCGCCGACGACGTCGAGGTAGTTCTTGCAGCCCTTGGTGCACTTGGACACACAGTCGGCCTTGCAGTTGCCCCAGCCGAACTTGCAGGTCCAGCTGTTGATGGAGCCGAAGATGCTTCCGAGACCCAGGCTGAAACCGACGCCGGCCTCGACGTCAGCCAGGACGGAGCCGAGGCCATAGGTGTCGGTGTTGAAGAGGATGCAGGCGTCAATGACGCTCTCGAGGTAGAGACCCGTCAGACCACCGCACACGTTCTTGAGATCGGCGCTGATGTTGGCGCCGACGTCGACCTCGACCTTGCCGGCAATCTCGAGCGCAATAGAGGCCGAGGCGACAAAGGTGATGGTGGTGAGGCTGGCCTGGCAGTACTCGTGCTTGGCGTCGTACTTGCAGATCTTGGTGGGGGACTTGGCACAGTATGTTCCGAGACTGACGCCCACGGTCGCGTAGACGCTGATGTCGGGTTCGGGCCACGCGCCCTTGATGACGTCGCCGATACAGATGTTGGCGTTGAGGTCGAGCTTCTGGCCGGGAGGGCACGAGCAGGCCTTGGTCCAGGGGCAGTAGCTCATGGACTTGGGGCACTTGAAGCCGCTGTACTTCTTGCGGGCGGCACCGATGTCGACGCTGGCGCCGACGTCGGCGTGGGCCGAGGCAATGACCTGGACATCGGTCTGGACCTCGACACCACCGGCATTGTAGGTGGCAGAGGCGAGGGCGGCAAACCCGGCAATGGCGGTGATGAAACGCATCTTGATGTTTCGAAAAAAAAGAGGAGGGGAAAAAAGAAGAGGTTTGTCGGGCGTCTCTTATATGGCTTTGGACAAGGAAAGAGGGAGAAAAAAAGTGCGAGCGAGTGTATACACTTTTGGGTTATTGAAAGGGAAAAAAGAGAAGAGGAAAAAGAGGACTGAAGTGAGAGATCACTTGAAGGAGTAGGAGAGAAGAAGATGTCTGCGATGATGATGAGAATCCAAAAACTAAAAGCAGAGGTGATCACATCAACTTATACAAATTTCCCATCAGACTCCTCCCCACCCAAGTTCTCCTATCCCCTCGTCCCCTTGGGCTTTTGGGGCTTAATGGGCCATGGGTATGGTTCGTCTCCTGCGATGCCCGTGTTAGTCCCCAGGGCCCCGTCAGTGCGGGTACCCCGAGAGCCAGAAGAAATCTCATCCCTGCATGCGTGAGTGCATCTAAGTTGAGTGAGCAAGTGTGTGTATGTGTGTACCTGTCGACGAGAGATGCGTCCGTGTTCCCCTTTGCGGATAGCAGCCCCAAAAAAGAGAGAAACAACGCTTGCCCAGCCCCATACCACTTGCGGCTAGCAGCAGCTAGGATACTGCCGGTATACCATGATTGGAGGGGGGCCCTTGCATGAGGGTGGGCGCTGAGGAGGGGTGTGCGGCCAGCAAAAATGGGAACAAACAAAGAAAGAACGTGAAATCAGCCACTTTTTGTTTTCGGTCTTTGCCCAAGCACGATGTGACGACAAAGGAAGGAAGCAAACGAGCGTGGGTAGTGTCGATGTGGGAAAAGCAGGGGAAAAAAAAGGGTAGACTCAAGTGTGTTTCGTGCTGAAGAGGCCTGAGGGCATCAAGCTTTTTTCGAAGCTCAGCTGCAGTTCAGCCCAAGGGATGAAAAAGCATAATGATTAGAGAGAGGAGAAAGAAGCAAAGAGAAATGGACACGGAAGCAGCCATTCCCGTGGTAGTAGTTCCTTGAAGTGAACTTCACAAGCTTGTCCACACTGACCGGCACGTGTGGTAATGCAGGCAGAGTAGGAAAGCAAGCCGCGCTACAGGAATCCAGCACAGCGGATCCGCCCCATTTCGCAGAGTGACTCCTGCAGAAAAAGCAAGAATTGTGCTTGTGAATGTCTTCCCTGGGGCAGGATGGCCTTGTTTGCTCAGTGTACATACGTACCCTGATTTGACCGAGAGGTGACGGGGAGAGGAGAGAGAGAGAGAGAGAGGGCTTGGACGGACGTTATCCACAATGGACTTGACAGACCCACAGATGCGTTTGAACCACGCCGCCCGAACTTGTAAGTCACGGACCGGAGTGGGACTGGGACTGGGACCGGGACCGGGGAGGAGGAGGGGAACAGAGAAAGACGGGGAGAGACAGAGAGGCCCGTACACCTCGAAAGCGGCAAGAAAAACAGCCATGGCGTCTCTAGAACCCGATCGGGGGCTGAGCAGGGCGGCAGGAACAGAAGCAAAGGAAGGAAAAGAAACACGCGAATCTAGATCCGCACGCTCGTCGGGGAAACACGATATCAGCCACGATGGATGCTCACCCCCTTCCTTACCCCTTCTTGGTAGTATGTGCTGTATGCTTTTCGCAGAGAGATGGGGAGGGGGATGCGCCACGAGAAGGGCTCAAATGGTGTATACCGAGTCAGAAGCGACTGGCAAGCAGAGACACAGGTGAACCTGCGATCTGCACAGAGAAGAGAGCGACAGAAAACAAGATTGAGACCCTCAGAGACAAATGACATGGCCCCCGGTCCCGTCTTCGTCGTGTCTCGCAAGAGTCGACAGTGCTCGAGAGACGGACTTCGCATGCCGCGCCAATTTTGTCTCTCCTTATCATTAAACAGTGTTGATTGAGCTGCAGATGTCATAAATTGGGACCCATCCATCTGTCCGAACAGTATAGCTAGCCAGCCAGCCAGCCACCTGCGGTCGTCCGCGGACCCTGTATCAGGATGTTCTTCAGCTCGGCCAGGAACGAGCATCATGAAGGATCGGGACAGGACGTCGGCATCGAAAGCAGCAGGCAATCCGGATGGGACACACTGACGGTCTGTCGGAAGAAAAAAAAGCCACGACAGCAAGGTCCCCGAGCCTAGAGCTGCGAGTTTCGGGCAACGAGGCGTGGTGAACATGCTGCGCCACATTTCGGTGCGGTTCATCGCTAGCAGGTAAGGCTCGACAAGCAAGTGCCGGTTTTTTTTTTTTTTTCCCGGGCTTGGCGAATCGATGCCGTGTCTGTACGTAAAAAAGCACGAGGAAGCACGGAGCATGCTTTACGGCTGGCATGTTGGGAGCGGCTACTCCGTAAAAAAAGGGCAAGTGCCGTGCTTGAGTAGCCGGCACCTCTAGCTCCGTGCCTCCGAGGGTAGGGCTAAGCAGGGCCAAGTAGGGCACTTTTTAGTACAGATCCCCCGTTTTCTAAACACTCCCGTGCATGCAGAAGCACAGATGGTTGGTCGTGCGTTGCGCTGCGTGCCGGTGCCGGTGCCGGGACTGCTGCACTGGACTGGATGGGCATGTGCACAGGTCAAGTGTGCCCCTGAAGCTTGAAGCCCGTTGGCACCCAAAGGATACTTTAGGGATAAACAAAGGAAGCGCGAGCAGCCTCGCCACGGGGCTATTGTTTTGACGGACTGGGCTCGGCTGCCTCTGCCTACTCCACGTTTTTTTTTCCTCTTTCGTGTCGTTGTTAGTGCCGACAAAGTTTCCCTTGTTTGCCTCTCCGCCCATCCCATCCATCCATCTAATCCGTCAGGGTCGATGTTTCAGGTTCCTCTATGAACTCATGTCAACTCTAGCGCCTTTCTTTTGGCTCCGACCTGTCATTGACACCAGCCCAGCCCAGCGTGCTGCCGCTACAACGACATACTTTTGCGGCGAAGGAAAGCCAGGGCTAAACTCGTTTCTGGATGGTGCTGTTACATTCTTATCCCCCAAATGCGCCCCGCGCCCTCGCCCGCGCTCGCGCTCGGCCGCCCGAAGGGGGGGGGGGGGGGGGGGAGGGTTTCTGAGAAGGGGACACAGGCAGATGGAAGAATTAAAAAAAAAGAAAACGGTGGAAGAGTCATTAGATCGGATGAAAGGCAAAGAGGCAAGCAAGTCTGTGGAGGTCAAAAACCATTACTCGCAGGGTTGTATTCTGGCTTGTCAAATGCTACAATAGCACCCGCGCGCTCGCCCAAGCATGGCCCAAGCCATTCTGAGCCCAGAATCACCACAGAAAAAAGGGTTTCTTTTGGTCTGCGGCAACAATATTCGGGAGACAGGACAGGCATAATGCAACAGCATGAATGACAGGGGATACTCTCAAGCTGCAAAAAGTCAACGCCAACAAGTGCGTGTTTACTTCTTTCGACTGCCCGCCGGAGAGGGGGAAAAAAAAAGAGGAACTGGGGGGCAAAAGAGTTGCTCCCCTTAATGAACTATATCGAGTGCCTTAATTGAGGCGCACGAGCTTTTTTTCCCCCAGAATCCGGTAGACAGCCCAGCCTAGCCCAGCCCAGCCCAGCCCAGCCAGATACCGGCAAAAACCCCAGGCTATAGCAGCCGAGGGCATGTGTGCGTCGGTTCGAGCTGAGAATGGCTGCTTGTGCACTTTAAAGACAACAAAAGAATAAGTTGAAAAAAGGCAGACATATCGACAGCAGCGATAGTGATTAGTGGCGCGCGCGCTTGCAAATGACGGCAGGAAACTGGAGAAAGGCAGAAAAATGACAAGACGTAGATAGAAAGAGAGGAAACAGCGGCAACAAGGATGGGCCGCGCAGAGACAGAGAGAGAGATGGGCCGCAAAAATCAGATTTGATCGGCGCAGAAGACAGGCGGGGTTTTTTCCCCTGGCGCCAGAGACATGTGAGCGACGCCCGAAATGCAGGAACCGAAAGCATCCCGTCGTTGTGTGTGCCCGTGGCCTTTTCTTGATTGGCCGACCGACGAGCCGAAACGAACACCTGCCCGCGCTAAGACATATTGTTTACTCTACTCCCCTCCCCCCCCGCGCCTCTCTCCCTTTCCTCTAATTAACGCCCTGTCCTGAACCTGATGATCGAATCTTATTTAGTGTCGATATCAATAAAAATAAAAAAGAAAGCAGCCAAGAAAAGGAAAAGAAGGGCAACACTCGGGGACCGACCGCTGTCAGCCCTTTCTGAGCGGCGTGCAACCTCAGCGTCGCACCCGGGTCAGTGTCTCCCGCCCATGCGAGAATATTGAGACACATGCAAATGCGTGCACGCCACCCCCTGCGGACTCTTCCGCGTCGCTTGGTACAACATTGTGTTCAGCTGCTGCCGCTCGTGACAGCCGTGAGACTCACAATTTTTTTGTTTCGGGACAACAGCAATAGGGGCGGGGAACAGGACACGATGAATTACTATCCTGACCTGTACTCCCGCCGTGTCGCTCGTCTGGGGAAAATCGAGCTTTGGATCCACAACCCACCCGAAATGACGGGGCAGTGCTCAGACGAATTCTACGTCTGTACGCACGAGCTCTTCACCTCAACAGCCCGCCCGCCAGCCAATCATCATCACCGCCTCCACAGCGGCGCTTGCTCATTTGTCACTTTTTTTCTTCTACTTGGAACCAAGACATGGCCACGGTGCCAAATCTTATCTGCCAAGACAAAGACCACGGTGCCAAATCTCATCCGTCGCCCAGGCCAAGACATGTTTCTCACCGAGGGCCCGGGATGTCCGCTGCTACCAACGGAAATGAGGCGCAGCCCGTGCCGTGATCGGCGTCGATTCCTTGGAGCTTGACCCGTGCAGCATACGTCGTTGTCTCGAAAGGTCTGACTTGGGAATGGGACGTCACCTTTAATTGAGAAGCATGTCCGGCTGATTTGTCTTCGGCAAGCTCAGACTTCGCGCTACAGATACCCACGAGCAAACAAGTCGAAACATTCAGGCATTGAATTGAATTATAAAACACACCACTAGGTATGCATATCCCCACGAGGTGTCTGGTAGGGTGACCAACGGCTCAGACTTGCCTTTGAACAACGTCATCGCCATTGCTATATGCATGCGGGAAACAGCGGCACAATTGATCACACAATCGCTTCCGGTAAGGAAAATGAAAAAAAAACGGGTTATGTCAGTACACAAATGTACGCAACAAAACACACATTCTTTCAAGCGAGTGCGGAATCTCAATCAGCTAGTGCTGGGCCCAAGATGGCTCGGAAGTATCTGTTTTTGCCATCATCACTGCCGCCTATTACCTTTTTGGACCCCTGGACTCGATCGATGCAGCAGGTCTAGACTCCCCACTGGTCCCAGAGCTGGCGCTGTGACGACACTTGCCGAACGCCACTCACGCGTGATTTGCCTTGGCCCTCCCTCGCCCCGGTGGCGGCGGTCATGGCGGACTGACCTTCCGAAGGACATGTACCTCACGGAGCACGGCGCATCAAGGTCATGGTTTGATGAATGTCGTTCCCTTGACCTTGCCGCTTTCCATTTTCGCTGTTCTTGTACCAAATTGTATCTGTGCACGTGCGTTAGTCTCAACATCATGGATAATGGCGGTGACGAGGAAAAATTACTGCGCGCTTCGGTTCCTGAGCAACGGCCGGCATGCCAAGGTCGTCCGCCAAAAGGCGCAGTACCTGCTTGCTCCCACTTATTTGGCCATCAGAAAAATTGCATTTCTCCGAGACAGGCAGCGCCATCGCCCATTTCACAAATTCTTCATCCAGGTAGGGAAAGCGGACTTCCTTCTTCCAATTAGCCATGACCCTGTCGTCACGGCCCAGATTGCGTTTCCCTAGCCTGCTCACGTCGAGCTTCAGCTCTTCAATGAGGCCTTGGTAGCTTTGCCGACCAAAGGCCGTCGCGTGGCGTACGTATCCTCCGAATAGCTCGTCAGCCCCAAGACCCGAAAGCAGCACGCGAGCCGTCGTTTGGTACGGCTCTGGTTGGGAACCCATTCCGATTTGGCCAAGCCCCTGACCCCGCGCGGCAAAGTATAACGCGAAAGAAATAGAAAGATCCATTTCGGTGTTGTGAGGATACATCAGCTCAATAACCTCGGACCGATGTTCCGAAGTGTCAGTGAATGGGACATTTATCTGGGGCTTTTGTCAGCACCTGGCGGCCGAACGATTTTTGAATGTTTGCCTACCGTTACCAGGCGGAACCTCCTTCCTTGACACACTTGCAGAAGCTCCGTAAAGGACTTTCTTCCTGTGATTCGGTCTGGACATTGCTCATACAGGTCATCACGAGAAACGGCCTTGTTTTGGGCTGCGATCCTGGGGTTTTCGAAAGCCACGTTTAGCAGATCAATAGTCTGTTCATTCGGTAAGAGGTCGCTTGCCAAGCGGGCGAGTACCGTGCAGTCGAGTCCCCCAGAGAACAAGATTGCTATCCTTGCATCTTTGACGGATGCTCCAGGTGGTGCTGGCACTTGCAGCAGACGCCACCGCAGAGATTCCGTGAGGTGATCTCGCAAGTCCCGTACAACCCTGGACTGCCGAGTCAAGAAATTCGATTCAAATGGCACTGAGCTATTGAAACATCCAATCCCAAGCATCTAGTCCGGGCAATGGTAAGTGACAGGTCTGTTTCCTTAGTTGGCAGCCAGGCCTCGAGCCGAACTTACAAGGGACTCGTCCTTTGCCCAGTCATGTTTGGTCGGGATCAAGCGGAGTGGTGTCGTGCTAGCATCATGCAAGCAGAGAACGTAGATTCCATCTGCTTCCACCTCGCTCCAAACGGAAGCATGGGTGTCGTGATCAGCGATGCTCGACAATACGAACGGATCTCCTGGCTTGACGAGCAAGGAGCGGCGTCCCAAACGATCACGCCCGTAGTAAAGACATTTCGCAGTTTTGTCGAAATAGACAAATGCAAAAGGTCCCGCGATCGCTCGAAGCACCTCGACGACCGAACGGCACTCATCAGATGATGCACGGCGGCCAGCAGTGCTCAGCAGAGCCTGGACTTGCTCTCCGTCGTTGCCCGTGATAGCCCGCCCGTAGATTTTCCAGGCTTCGCCGTTCCAGCAGAGAACAGATCCTGTAGTGTCGTTTACGAGAGGCTGTTGAGCAGTGTGATCACCACGGAGACCCAGGACGGAAGAAGTGAAGGTTAGCTCCACCGCTTCAGTGTCGTCTAGCCGTGTGGTAATCGTGGCCAGGTGGTCCGGGCCACGATTCCTCAGCCGCGTTTCCAAAACTGAGGAAGCTTTGCATGTTTTGGCCGTTGAGATGGTGACATGGATGCCACACATGGTATGCCTGCTATGCAGGTCGTTGCGGCGTTTCTTGGACAGCCTGAGCCTGAAGTGGCAATTAGCAGCGTTGGTTATTTTTTTGGAGGAGCGGTGTGAGGTGCGTATCTGCTGTGGCCGTGGGCGACCAGGCCTGTTCGGGCGGGCACGCCCCACATTGCTGGCTGCACAGGAGACGTACAAGATCAACGGCTGGCCAGTTTCTTGCAGCGAGCAGATGGCGCCCTTTGTTTGAACCTACGGCAGTGGGTGTACATCAAGTGGCCGACATGTCTAGAAGTAAAGGGTAGGCCAAAAAAATGACTGATTCATTTCTTTCCCCCTCTTGAATGCGTAGACTAATCCGACCCAACGTTCCATCAGGCGGGCCATGACCGTGGCCGGACCATCCAATTCGGGATCCAAAATTGGCCGCCGACGGCTCCAACACCAAGAATCTTGAGTAAGATTTGCGAAAAGCTGCGCCCTGCTGTACTAGTGGCTGACGCAATTAGCTCATTAACTCCGGGCTGACATCAGTCCGTTGTGGTATATATATGGCCATGGTTCGGCGCGGTTCCTGGGATATGCGAAGAGGAAAAACAAATGCAGCTGCAACAACATTACGCGGTCTTGATAGAATTGATCGGAAAGTATGACCCCACTCTTATCCAAGTCTTGCTCTTGGGCCGTCGCTGCCCTGGCGTTCATATCTTCTGGTGAGTCACAATCAACAATGTTTTACTTCAAGCTGCACCAGCAATCATTCTGACACGAGCCTTAGCACAAGGATCACTCGCATCTTTCAACATCCAACGGAAAGATGCGTCTGTGATGGCAGCTAAAGTTCCTCTCCGTCTGATGCCCCTCGGGGCATCAATTACCTATGGTGTGCAGTCATCAACGGGGAATGGGTATCGCGAGTATCTCTACAATCTTCTGGCTCAAGAAGGCTATTCGGTAGACATGGTTGGCTCACGAAAGCATGGCTCTATGAAGGAGAATGAAGTCGAGGGCTGGCCCGGATATCGCATCGAGCAAGTTCAGAGGAAGGCCGAGCTCGCAGTGCCCAGTCGCTTGCCTAATCTATTCACCCTGAACGCTGGCACTAATGATGCCTTTCAAAATTTCAAAGTGGACAATGCTGGACAGCGCATCGGCGAGCTTATAGAGTACCTGTGGCAAGCTTCTCCAGGGACGACCGTAATACTGTCTACCCTTATCATCAATCTCAACGCCACGGTTGAGGCGCGGGCCGAAAAGATAAATCAGCAAATTAGGAAAGTTGCCAGCGAGAAAGCCTCAGGGGGCAAGAGAGTTGTTCTCGCAGAAATGCATGGATCAGATGGTCCTCAGAGGGGCGACATGTCGTCTGATGGGACGCATCCCGTCGACAAGGGTTACGAGAAGATGGCAAAGATATGGTACAGAAGTATTCAGAAAGCCGCAGAAAAAGCCTTGATCCAGAGTCCTCAGCCAATTTCCAAAGCGACCAAGCTTTGATCTGATCACACAAGAAACCAGATGCCGCGTAAATCTCTCTTAGTAGCGGGCCTCCGGATAGCAGGACACAGGCAACACTGGAATACACCGCTATTGATTGGCCATCGTGATCCGTTGGTTCACTGCGCCCACACGCCACGTCGTCGCGGAACGCATCGCGCCGAGAATCGGCGTTAAACTCATCCGAAGAAACTGCATCGACGTATTTCGCGCCGAAAGACGCTCTTTGTACCGACGCATTGACCAACAAACGCCCCATGCGCTGCCTATGATACGCGTTTCACCCTGTCGGCCGCCTCTGCTTTCCATCGTTGATCCTCTCTTAGCCCGGGCAAGCAGGCTATGCCGAGCAACTAAATATAGTACAACGCGGCCTGATTCAAGAAAGGGTTTATAAGCTTGGAGTAGACAGCAGTTGCAACTAATCCGCGTAATTAGTGCCGTGCCTAATTTCTCTTCTTTGAACAATAAGTCCAACCTTATCATGGCGATCCTTCTTCCCAGGGCACTGGAGAATCAGATGACTGCTTGGCTGGTGGTTGGTCTTGTTTGCGGCGTCACTCTTCTGATTGGATTCGTGGCGGCAAGCTTTCTGTTCCTCAAACGCTGCAACTGTACCCGAACCATGGCCAACGATTGGCCTCTTGCGGACGGACCCGGGTCAACAAGACACCTTAACCACCTGAGAGGTGGATTATCCGACGAACAGCAGGAAGATCAGCGAAAGCACTTGATCCAGAAATCTTTGGCCGGTCAGGCTGCTGGATCTAGCGAGGCCTACGATCGTCGCAGGCCAGCAATTAGTTCAAGGCCGCCGAGCAGTGACTCGCACAGGCAAGGGTCGAGGATTTCGCTTGATGCACACGTGCTGCAAGACAAGAGTAATCGGCGGAAGCTTGAAATAGGTGACGAGGGGAGAGTGTTGACAGGGAGTCTCGCAGATCAAGGCCAGGTGGGAACGGATTCGGGGAGCTCGAGGTCTTCACGGTATCATCCTCTGGTGGCAGCAGAACTGCCGGGAAATCCCCTCCAGAACCCAGCATGACCTTCGGCCTGAAATCTACGTACATGGAGACCTTCAGCAGCAGAGATAGTCTATGGAATCGAGGCCTTCCGATGCATGAGATCAGAATACAAGACTTTGATGGTTCGTCCAGGTGTCACAGCGCGAGTGGGTGCTTGCTGCATTCCGTTTCGCAAGATAGGTTTCCTCTTCTTGGACTGCGAAAACTAATCCCTTTGATCGCTCCTTTGTGGAAACAATCAGTTACATCCAAACTTTGTCGGAACGCGGCGGGTTGTCTATTTGATATCCTCTTCTATCGCGAGGCGCATACGCTTTTCCACACCCATTTTTCACACCACCCCATCACGCACCAAGCTCATTGGTGACTTCGACGAAAGCTTGCCACTGCTTCCATGCTTGGCCGCTCTTGATGGCCCACTTGGCTCTTCTGTAGCCCTCCCTCCAGCGTTGGCCTCCATGTCCGCGCTCCAAAATTACCTTCCCATCATCCCCGTGACCCATATTGCTGGTGTCCGCCTCACATATGCCCGATACAACGAAAAGCGCAGCAGTATTGATCGCAATGAAGTCAATCAGTGGATCGTCGTCGGGAAATTGTCCGCACAGAATTCGCTGTAGAATCTCGGCATTCTCAGCCGGCTCCTTGCCAGGCGACACGTCACTGAGCGGGTGACGCTTGGCGCCAAAGTCTTCTGGTGTGATCGTGAAATGCTCGAGCTTAACTTCGCCACCAGTGGATTTTTCTGTAAGCATCCAGCAGAGCGTCCCTCCCGCACAGCTTATCTCGTCCAGCTCCTCCTCTCCGCAAACAATGAGGGCCTTTCGACAGCCCGCAGCTTTCAATGCCTCTGCAAACGCTGGCCCCAAATCACGTCTTCCGACACCAATAACGCGCGCCTCCAATACGTCGTCAACCGGGTTCGCCAGCGGTCCCAGATTGTTGAAGATGGTTCGAAAAGGTAGTTCTTTTCGAATTGGCGCGACGTAGCGCATACCGGTGTGGAAAACGGGTGCAAAAAGGAAACTGTAGTTTGTCGCCGTATAAATCTTGACGAGCGAATCTGGCCTGACAGCGCTCAAAATAGGAGCTCGTGGCTTCATGCTATTGATCATGTCGGCACTACCAGATTTAGATGTGCTTGCTCTGTTGCCATGCTTAGATACCATTAATAGGGAGGACGCCAAGATTGACGCTGTCGTGCTGACGTTGAAGGTATTATGGGCATCGCCGCCTGTTCCCACTATATCGCACTGCGATCGTTCCAAAGGGTTAGCAGGCTTTTCTGAGAAGAATCCTTCGGCATACTGTGTAGAACAATACGTACCAAGCCTCCGTTGTAGCTGCCTTCTTTCCTACCTCTCTTGGAGAGGACGGCCGTCAATTCGTTGACAGGAATATCCTCCGCTGCTTCGAGCATGACAGCTGCGGTTCTCTGCAGGACGTCGGCCCGAAGATCCATCTTGGTGAAATGCAGGGCCATTAAAAGCGCAGCTGTCTGGGCCTCCGACACTCGATTGGTGAAGAAATAGGAGATGGCCTCAGCGATCTCATCAGGGGATACTTCAGGATCTAATGGCCAAAGCTTGGTCAACAATGATTTGAGATTGACTTTTGCCGGTATTGTCTGGCCAGCATCCAGTTGTCTTGACGCCATAGCGATGTATGAGATAATGAAAGCTACGTGAAGTTACTAGCACGATAGAGAATACAGCCAGCCAGAAAGAAACACAATCGGTGTTGTTGTCAAGGACGCGGAATGGGTTTTGTCTGATTCTCCAAGAGACGACGCGGTCCCATACTTGTTAAATTGAGTCAATTGTCGGGTCTTCTGAGTCACTTGAAAAACGGATCATGTCAATGTTACCCTGACCGGACAATTTGACATTTTTTGGTGGAGAGTCTGCGCAGAGACGAATCTAGTTCGTCCTTTGGCCGATTTCGGCACGATCTAATGTTCCAAGATACTGTTGCATCGAAACGGACTGGAAGAACTAGCGTCCGGGCCCGGCCCAATAGTAGGGATTACTCAGCTTTTGATGCGGCTCCCTTCCAGGCGCACTTATTAGTGACAGAGCCCCATCATTTTCTGCCAGCCCCATCTCTCCTTTACCAACTTCCACACACAGCTCCCATTGTGCCAGCAGAAGCCGCTCGATTTTCGCACTTGATCTGCCAAACGTGTGGCATTTCCTCGCATCTGAGCTGCGGCGAGACTGGCGTTGATGAATTCCAGCCGACTTTCGTTGATCTGAAGCTGTAATCACAGGTTCAGACGCCTTAACTGGTTCGATCGGTCGGCTGGCACAATCGGTGACCCTGTTCGTCATCGTCATCGCTGCTTGGAACTGGGTAGCCATCAACAGTCGATTGCCTTTCGGGCAAAGGAAACCTCACGTAAGCCCACAACGGGACAAAAGACTGAGAAGGTGCAGGCAGGGGAGTGCTGGTCGTGATACTGACCACTGCACCTCAGTCTCACATTCGTTCGTCGCCTTCACACAATCTCTTGGACACGATTAGTTAGATTTAATTTTCGACTGCACTTGTCGTGCGCCCCAAACATTGAAGAAGAAGAAAAGGGAGAAGAGAACACAGAGGATTCAGAAGGCGAGAAAACTACTCATCATCGCCGCTTACTTTTGCACTGGATCGAGGTCGCGTCAAGTTATACTCGCATCGACCAGCAACCATTGCATCTGGGTGACGCCGAACCGTAGGAAGCGTTGCACTGTTTAAACCGCCAAGCTGTATTCACCACTTCACGTCCAACTTTTCCACAATCGTGCTTTCCTTGGCCAGTCCGAAGGAAGTACCAACTCCCAGGTGCGGAGAACAGTAGTAAAGAAAAGACAGCAAGTCAGGAAGACAAAGCAAGCAACTAAGCGAGCCCGCAAAGTGTTCGACGAAGTGAGCAACATATACACTCCGAGAGCATACAAGCCTAAAATGCTGTCGCCTGGCGGAGAAAACAATGGAGGTGTATATCAAGAAGACCTGAACAACATCCTATGCTGTCCCGATTGCAAGGAGATACCCCCCAATTTGGTCGAGGAATTCTCCAGCGGTGATATGGTTTGCCAGAGCTGCGGTGTCGTCGTAGGAACTCGCATAATTGACACGAGATCAGAATGGCGTACGTTCGCCAACGATGACCACGGCGGTGATGACCCGAGCCGTGTTGGAGGTCCTCAGGACGAGTTCGTAGAGGGCGAACAACTCGCTACAACGGTTGCCTTTTCGGAATCCAAAGCACACAAAGCTCTTTCCCGCACACAAAACAACGCCAACCAGGACAAGGCTCAGAAAGGACTCATGCAAGCCTACAAGGAGATTGTTTCTCTTTGTGAGGCCATCAACATGGGGCAGAATGTCTCTAACGCCGCCAAGCACATCTTCAAACTCGTGGACAAGCACAAGTTCATGAAGGGAAAGCCTCAAGAAGCCGTCATCGCAGGCTGCATCTTCATCGCATGTCGACAGAACAACGTTCCTCGTACCTTCCGTGAGATCTTCAACCTCACCAGTGTCAGCAAGAAGGAGGTGGGCCGCGTGTTCAAGCAGCTGCAAAAATTTCTGCAAAAACTTCAAGACACCGAAGGAGAGGGCGCCACCGGTCTCAACACTGTCACCAACTACGAAAACACGTCCGTCGGCGCAGAGGATCTTTGCAGTCGATATGTGTCTCAGCTCGGCTTCAAGAATCAGCAAAAGATATCCAAAATCTCGCGCGAACTTGCGGAACGAGCCAATGACATATCTGCCCTTGCTGGCCGATCACCCCTGTCAGTGGCTGCTGCGTGCATCTACATGGCCTGCCATCTTGTCGGCGAACCTCGGGCCTCGCTTCCTATCGCGAAGCAGGCCGGCGTCAGCGATGGCACGGTCAAGACGGCATACAAGCACCTTTTTGCTGCGCGTGAAGAGCTGATCAAGAAGGAGTGGCTCGATGATGGTGGAAAAATGGACCAAATCCCGCAAGTACAAGCATAATCGACCGGGTGATGGGAGACACGAATTTCCTTTATTTTCCTCTTCGTTGCAACGGCCGACTGGACTTAATTGACTTGACGCTGGTGCCTCGAGGAATTTTGAACTTTTGTCTTTTCCCTCTGAACGACAATATGGGTTGGGTTTTGGTCTCGTATCGGGAGGCAGCGTCTGAGCTATTGATTTTCTCCTCCTCGCTTTGCTGGATGACGCACGAGGTACTACTGGTATGAATGTCGAGGCACGTGGCGGCAGAAGGGTTTTATTTGTCCTGGCCCCCCTTTAGAAAGGGGGACACAGATCACTTCTTAGATTGCAAAGCAGCACCAGAGAGGTGCAAAAGATGTAAATGAGAATGCAGTATTTTGCGCTACAGCCGCTCAATAGCTTGATGCAATATGACGTGACGTCGCGATCCGCCTTGGTCTACGTGATTGGTATACCTTTGGCCTATCTCTGCCTGTGCGCTGGTTGCACAGCATCCTTCCCATCACGCTGACATCATTTCATGGCCCAAATCTGCTCCTGGTGATGTTATAGCACAGACTGAACCTCCACCATCATCTGCATCCGATCGGATCTCACTGCTAACCTCGACCGTCATGACGGACACAACCATTTCAAGGGAGGGACAGGAGGCCTTCCTGCAGGCAAATCGGGCGTGTGTTCACTGTTGATTCCTACTCTGTGAGTGATACAAGAATCGATTTTCTCAACCACGCCGCCAGCCTCGTCGGACTGACCACCAACCATTCAGCGACAACCTCGGGCAATCACATGCTTCCACAGCTCGAAACGTCACAAAGCAAGAAAAGAAATGAAGAATGACAGTGGACAGTCACAACACGAGAGCCGACGTTCAGCGCTACTCGCACGAGCTGGTGATACAACAAGGTACCACGTGCATCTGCACCTGCTGCTCCGTGTGACCGGCAACCTTGTTCTTCTTGCTGCGTCGACCAGGGGTATTCTCTAGTCCGTGCTCAGGTACTTTTGCGCGAGGTACTCGCCATGTTATCCAGTCTTGAGAAAATGTGTGCAATGACGCGACATGGACGGGTTTCTCGCAGATTCAGTACAAGGTCAAATTGGCGTCTATGGTATCTATGTAGTGCCTACCGCAGAGAGTCTCTTTGTGTTTTCATGTGAACAGGAGACATTTGGAATATTTCAAGATTTTCTTGGGATCTTGGATCTGCTGAACACTCTCGATATTGTGAACAGAGCTCGCACCGGGGGTCGACGGTCTTATCACTAAAGTAGTGACAAAGGGTAGAAGCTCGGAAGGGAGGGTTTGGCTTTGTTCACGCCGGCTGCATCAGGCTCGATGCTGTCCTCCTTCCGAAGTGTAACGCACGGCCATCCTTGGGTATTTGAATTGGCCATCTGGCTTTGCAATCAGGCTCGCTGTTCATGAGCATCTCCTGGCCTTTACTGGTCGGCAGGCTCCCAGTCGTGGTCATGCTGTTCAAAAGCATGGAGCCCAACGCAGGACTATAAATTTGTGCATTGGCACCATTTGCAACAACGCTGAGCAGATTGACCAAAGGACACCAGGTTTTAGCCTATCATATTTCGACATCAGAAGGTCCGATATGTCTGCGAAGAAACGGACAGTTGCTCTGCTAAGCCTGGGCGGTACCATTGTTGGCTCGGGTGCTGCCTCCACGTCTGCGGCTTACGACCCGGGAAAATTGCCTATTAAGGATGTTTTCACCTCAATCCCGGAAGTGGGAGACATGGCCCATTTCGAATTCCAAACTCTTTTCGACAAGGGTAGCCCTGACAATGCAAACATCAGGCTCCTGCTTCGGACAATTCAGCGATGCCAGGAGAGGGCCGATATCGACGCCATCATTGTGAGCAGCGGCACGGATACGCTCTCCGAACTTTCGACAGCAGTCTGTTGCGGAGCTCACGATGCATGGACGAAGCCTATCGTCTTCACGGGTGCCATGCGGCCAGTCACGGGGCTGAGTGCGGATGGCCCGAGGAATCTGCACGACGCGGTGAAAGTTGCGATTGATGACGGCACCAGGGGCCGAGGAACAGTGGCCGTTATGAATAGCGAGATTTTCCAGCCCCCTTTCTTCATCAAGGCAGACGCCAACAAGGTGGACGCATTCACGGGAGGCGAGGCCGGACCAATCGGCCGCGTCGAGTCCGACGTGGTGAACTTTTTTTGGGGGCCAGCTCAACCGAAATGTCCACGCGTACCTCTCAAGAATCTCGACGGCGACGACCCATTGCCTTGGATACACATTGAATATAGCTACCTGGGCCACGAGGGCATCACACTGGACAGGCTCGCCAAGCAGGAAGGGCCCGATGTCTGCCGAGGGCTTCTCCTGGCCGGCATGGGCGCGGGCTGCTGGAACGAGAAAGCCGGAAACAAGATCAGGGAGCTCCACGCAGCCAGGGGGGCTGAGTTCCCGATCGTGGCATCTCGTCGGACGGCCACCGGCTTCGTGGGAATGGCGGACATTTACGGGCTAGGGGACTCTTGCACCCGCGCTGGGTATCTCGGGCCAGAGCAAGCCGCGATCGTGCTCCAGATGGCGGTAGACAACGGTTGGGATGGCGAGAAGATCAAGGCGCATTTTCATGGCGCGTAGGCGTAGACGTTGCGCCGCGCCGCGCAGAAGTCCTTGATGCTGCTGCACCTGCGGGCGTGGGATCGATCGACTGGGAAAGTCGTCCTGTATGTACGGAGCTCGCGTCTACCGGCCCATGGCGTGGTTCAGCAAGGAGATGAACAGAGGTTGTTGATAGTAACAGTGCCCGACGAATCACACACGCGCACCGTGGCATGAGGCATCGCCCGCTAGTGAAAGTTCAATTCCTTCCAGATGCAGCCACGCAGCCGGTGCCGACCCCACGTGGCTGGCCGGCGGAGGATTTCAATTGTTGTGCATCTGTA
Source organism: Moelleriella libera RCEF 2490 (assembly GCA_001636675.1). Taxonomy (NCBI): domain Eukaryota; kingdom Fungi; phylum Ascomycota; class Sordariomycetes; order Hypocreales; family Clavicipitaceae; genus Moelleriella; species Moelleriella libera. Next base: position 867,505 of record AZGY01000008.1, on the reverse strand, counting down.
GCTGACGCAGAATCATCTGATGACTTGTTCCAATCAGGAACATGACTTTGTCCCTCCAATGGGCTGTCGCGCTTTGTTCGTTTGACTGACTGACTAGACCAATTCATCTGAGCTTTCGGGTGGTGCTTCTTTCGCAAGGTCACTCAGCGCATCGCTTGTCTGCTTGGAGCGGATTGCAGTGGCGATGAGGCTGGCGGTCGTACAACGGCGTTGAGTAGGACTGACCGAACGCAGAGCAGCGCCGAGGCAGCTGTCGCACGCGCCAGAGGAGAGAGACGAGAGACGGTCGGCGCGAAGGCGTCTGCCACCGACCGCCTCATCTCGTTACCACCGGGACGGCGTAGCAGGAACGATCGACAGTGCCATTGCCAGATCCCAGCCGGCGGCATCCCTCCCACCCCACCCTACCAAAACACCCCTGTCACGGACGATAGCGCCGACCCTCCTCGAGCCGCGCCCCAATCGTCCCCCCTCGCCCCTGGCCACGCGGCGCGCGCAGATCAAGACCACCTGGCTGGCTGGCTGGCTGGCTGGCTGGCTGGCTGGTCTTGCCGGCGGCTCGTCACTTGCCAAGGAAAGCCTGAAGACTCCCGATAACGTGGCTTGTCGGAATTTTGTGGCGGAGCATTGCAGGGTCTCGGCTTTCCTCTCGCGACTCTGCGTTTCCCTTCACGCCAATGTTTCGCCTTCACCTTCGCTTCTCGAAGCCCAGACCGTCACGTAATGGCCTGGACCGAGGCCGTCACGACGGAGAAGCGGCAGAACAAGCGAGATGGAGCACCCAGCAGTCGCTGGCCTCGCTGGCCTTCGACAGAGCAGCTTCAAAATAAGCTTGAGCACGGCTTCGACAGCTTGTCCCAGCGCGCTACGAGCTACGGTTTATTTTGGCGGAAGCAGCTGATAGCTTCCAACAAAGGTGGCAGACACATCCCCCTCGCCGTGGAACACGGCACGCCCCTGACAGACGCGAGACGAGGACGCGCCTACATCCCCAACAACGTCCGCACCTCACGGTACAACATATGGAACTTCATTCCGAAGCAGCTCATCTTTCAATTCACGCGTGTGGGCAATTTCTACTTCCTGTGCGTGGGAGTGCCGCAAACGGTGAGCCATCTTCTGCCACCTTGATGCCATGGCCATGTGAACCAATTACACGTCGCTGACCTCCTGGACAGATCCCCGGACTGTCGACAACTGGCTCATATACGACCATTCTGCCTTTACTCTTCTTTGTCTTGTTGACCATCGCCAAGGAGGGCTACGATGACTTCAGGCGGCATCGGCTGGACAAAGTGGAGAATGCCAACTTCGCAACCGTGCTCGGCCGCGAGGATCACTTCAGCCGCAGTATGCAGCACGCGAATTTCCTGGAGCGCTTGAACCCTTTCCGTACAAGGACAACATCAAGACCCCGTCCGGCACCCCTGGACGAATACCGGGGTTCGCGTTGGGTGCCAGTGCGATGGAGCGACATCCAAGTCGGGCATGTCGTGCGCCTCTCCCGAGACGAGCCTGTCCCGGCAGACATGATCCTCCTGCACAGCGAAGGGGACAACAATCTGGCATACATCGATACCATGGCTCTGGATGGCGAGACGAACTTGAAGACGAAGCAGGTTTGCCATGCTCTCGAGGGGTGCTCGTCGATTGAAGGAATTGCGAACCGCAAGGCCGAGCTGGTGGTCGAAGACCCGAACCCGGATCTCTTCAATTTCGAGGGAAAAGTTACTGTCGATGGCAGGACCGTGCCCCTGACACTCAACAACGTGATTTACCGAGGCAGCGTTCTGCGAAATACGACGGCTGCGGTCGGCATAGTCATCAACACCGGAGAAGAATGCAAAGTTCGAATGAATGCCAATCGGCACCCCAGTGCCAAAAAACCCGCTCTGGAAAAGAAGGTCAACATGGTCGTGGTCACGCTGGCAATCTACGTGCTGATACTGTCAGTTGGTGTGTCGATGGGCTACGTCAAATGGAAGGATGACTATGAACGTCATGCCTGGTATCTGGACCAAGCTTCGGTCCCCTTCTACCAGATCATCATTGCCTTCATCATAATGTTCAACAACGTGGTCCCACTGGCCTTGTACATCAGTCTCGAGATTGTCAAGATTGGCCAGTTGCTGCTGTTGAACTCGGACATCGACATGTACCACGAAGCATCAGACACGCCTGCTCGCTGCAATACAAACACCATATTGGAAAATCTTGGGCAAGTCGGATACGTATTCTCAGACAAGACTGGCACGCTGACGGAGAACATCATGAAGTTCCGAAAGATGAGTGTTGCAGGGACTGTCTGGCTACACGAAATGGATCTCGAGACGACAGAGAATCAGCATGATGCGCCGATAGCATCGTCATCCTCGTCTTCTGGTGATGACGATGACGTCGCGTACCTTGCCCGGAAGGGCTCTACACAAAAGCTCGGGGCCTTGTCCCGCGTGATCCCTGAAGACGCCGCGGATCGACAAGAAACACCGATTTCTCCACCTAGGCCTTCCGCCGCCGGCCGTCGCACATCGTCGCAATGGCGTTCCACCGGGCGGCCTGATCACATTCAGCCAGAAGTCAACACCGCGGATCTCGTCGAGTATCTGAAAGCCCGGCCACATTCAGCATTCTCCAGGAAGGCGCGAGACTACCTTCTGGCCATTGCGCTTTGTCATACTTGTCTGCCGGAAACCAAGGATGGCAAGACGGATTTTCAGGCGTCGTCACCGGATGAGCTGGCCCTTGTTCGGGCAGCTCAGGAGCTTGGCTACCAGGTCATAAGGCGAACTGTCAGGTCCATCACATTGATGGTGCCACAACCCAGCGGATTGGCGCAGGAGATGACGTTTGAGATCCTTGACATCATCGAGTTCAGCAGCTCACGAAAGAGAATGTCCATCATCGTCCGGTTTCCCGACGCGCGGATTTCCATCATATGTAAAGGCGCAGACTCAGCTATCCTGCCTCGTCTGAAATTGGCTTCATTGGCCATGCAGAAAGCCAACGAGGTGAGGAAAAGTGCCGATCTGGAGCACGAGCTGTTCCGCCAAAGTCAGGCACGTGAGCCTCGTAATAGCTTTGGCGGAAGACACAGTCTTACTGTTCGACGAACGCCTGGCTTCCAACGGGGCCGCAGCATTGACCAACAGCGGCTGCCATCAGTAAGGAGAAAGTCATTCGAGGTCCGCAAACTGATGAGAGTATCTGTTGATCGTCCCCGAGATCACTCTCCGGCACCGCGCGGCATGTCACTTGATGTTACTCGGATGCGAGGTTACCCGAACCACTACCCGTCATTGCCGTTGCCGGAGCGTCTCAGCTTCCTGGAAGGCTCGTCAATCTTTGACGACTCGGAGGTTTTCACTCAGTGTTTCAAGCATTTGGATGATTTTGCCACGGAAGGGTTGAGAACATTGCTCTATGCCCAGAAATTCGTTTCGGAAAACGAATATCAGACATGGAAGAAAAGATACGACGAGGCGTCGACAAGCCTTGTGGATCGACAGAAACTTGTTGAGGCTGCGGGAGAAATCATCGAACAAGCCCTTGATTTGGTCGGCGCCACGGCGATTGAAGACAAACTTCAGCACGGTGTGGCTGAAACGGTTGATAGACTCAGGCGAGCCAATATCAAAATCTGGATGCTCACCGGCGACAAGCGAGAAACGGCTATTAACATTGCCCATTCTGCACGCATCTGCCGTCCCGGATCAGATCTGTATGTTCTTGACATCTCGAAGGAGCCATTGGAGGAACAACTAGTGGCTTTGGCAGAGGACTTGGCGGCAGGGTCGATTCACAGCGTGGTTGTCATAGACGGCCAGACATTGGCAGCCGTGGAGAAGTCGGAGCGCCTGTCGAAACAGTTCTTCTCCATCATGCTTCTCGTTGACTCTGTGATCTGCTGTCGGGCATCGCCAGCGCAGAAGGCGCTGCTCGTGAGAACAGTGCGATCATCTCTCGGCAAGACAAGGTCCAGCAGACACTGTGGCTTGACATTGGCGATTGGCGACGGGGCCAACGATCTGGCCATGATCCAGGCGAGTCACGTCGGTATCGGCATCTCGGGCCAGGAGGGACTGCAGGCTGCCCGTGTCGCCGACTACGCCATTGCGCAGTTTCGGTATCTCCAACGCCTGTTGCTGGTGCATGGCAGGTGGAACTATGTTCGGACAGCAAAGTTTATCTTGTACACGTTCTGGAAGGAGATGTTCTTCTATCTCCCTGCGGCTCAGTACCAGGTGTATAACGGCTACACTGGGACATCGCTGTACCAGTCGACGAGCTTGACCGTCTTCAACACCCTGTTCACGAGCCTGTGCACGATTTGCCTGGGCATTTGGGAGCAGGACCTCAGCGCAGAGACGCTTTTGGCCGTGCCGGAGCTCTACGTCTATGGCCAGCGCAACATGGGGCTCAACGCCTGGAAGTATGTCCGCTGGATGTCCCTGGCGGCCGTCGAGGGCGTGATTGCCTGGTACGGTGTCTGGGCAGGCTACGGATGGGTTTCTCCAGCGGCGGATGACGAAGGCCTCTACGCCCTCGGCACGCTCGCCTTCACCGTCGGCATTCTATGGATCAACTGGAAGCTCTTGTAAGTCTTTCCCCCATCCAACGAAACGGCAGACTCTCAAGCCCCGAGCTAACATTGGAACAGTATCCTCGAGACTCACTACAAGGCCACTCTCGTCATGGTTTCCTTCTTTGTCACCACGTGGGGCTGGTTTGCATGGCTTGCATTTCTTGACAGTGTATACGCACCTGGACCCGACGGGCCCTACAACATTCGGCATACGTTTACCAAGCACTTTGGGCGGGATGCGGTCTGGTGGTCGACGCTGTTTGTCGTTCTCGCGATCCTGGGGCTCCTGGAGCTCGTCGGGAAAGCTGTCAAGCGCAACATGACGGTCTGGGGCCTGTGGCACTGGCCACCGTGGAGGACGCGCCGGCTGAGCGACAACGTGGAAGAATGGGACCTCGGGATCTGGCAGGAGCTGGAGCAGGAGCCGCAGATGCGCGAGCGCCTGAGGAAGCTTGCCAACGACGAAGAAGTTGAGGACGACCTGGACGAGCAAGACGTGTTTGATCTGGAGAGGCGAATGGATGCATAGGCAGTGCACAGTATGCATCAGCATTGGGAGCGCACACCTGCTGGGAGACGACGATCGCCTCGAGACATGGTGTCAGCATATTGGCCATTTGCGAGAATATGACGGCATCGGCATCGCATATTGGACATTTTGTCTGCCTTCATCGCGGGCCGCATAAGCATAGGGTTTATAGATGTTTTTCTTCTTCTTTGCATACATTTTCGTCGATCATGTTAATCTTCTTACAGATCATGACATTTTTCTCATGAATTATTTTTTTCATCATGTTTCTCTTCCAAGGTTAGACTATTCTTCACACGAATTACATGTTTCCTCGTATAATTTTTTTTGTCCTTACTGGCAACATTATTTGTCCTGCATAATGTTCTCATCATTGATCATGTTGTGTTCAGATGACGTTGTCCTTGCCATACGTGATGTTTCTTCTCGGGTCATGTTATCCTTACCCTACAATGGAGCACGCTGTTCCAGATTGTGTCATTATCCCTTCTCGCGAATAGTGTTGCTCCTCTAATGAACTATTGCAAATACGATGACCAGGCGCCTATTCGGAATGCTGTCCTTCCTTCTCAGATGATTATGCCGCTCATGCATGCAAAGATGGCACTCTTCCAACAGAGCCGGCGTCGCGGCTCACACGCCGCACTCTTGCATCGGGCCCTTGTCTGGGCAGCCGCACCTCGAGACAAGAAGATGAACAGCGACGGATGAGGAGAAGAAGAAGAAGAAGAAGAAGAAGAAGAAGAAGAAGAAGAAGAAGAAGAAGAAGAGCAGCGCGAATAACCAGGGCAGAGATATTTGCGTACAGGAGGCCGGATGGAGGGAGGGCGGTGGTCGCTCCGGAGCGACCCTTCTCCCACTGGATACACACGCGCATGCTCAAGCGTCAAAAGGGCCCCCTTGACCGGGCTGGGCCGGCCTGGGTCGTCTCGCTCGCCAAGCTGATCATTGATGATATGCGCCCATCGGAAGCAGAGTTCCGAGTTCAAAGGCAAGCAACTTTGATTAGCGAGAGCTGGATGACGGCGCCGCGCATCCACACACACACACACACACACACAATATCACACAACGCAGCAAAAGCCACGCTTCAACACACCAGAGTCCGATAAAGCTCAGGTACTACCTCGAGGCACACGCATAGTATTGCCTCAATACGCCACAATGTCCATTTTATTTGCATCGCCGGCACCGCCTGATCCCGCCCTCGATTTCTTTTGAATCAAAAAGGGAGAAAAGAAAAAGCTATTCTCGATCAGAAAAGAAGAGGTCGGGAACTGTGAATGAGTGACAGAGGTATAGAGAGAGTAGAAAAAAAAGAGGGGGAATTGCAGAATAATTTTTAAACCACAACAAACAAGTTTCGTTCTTTTTGTTGCCATCGTACAAGTACGCCATGGGCCTGGGTTTCAAAGAGAAAAACGCAAAATCCCGTCCGGCCCCCCTGCTGGTTCCTTTTTCCCCTCCTCTGTTTCCATCATTCTCATTATAGATAGATCCTGGGGCCCTCCCATCACTCTCGTCCGTCTTGTGATAATTCCGGCCATCCCGTACCCTTCCGTTTTTCCATGCCCCATGCTTTGAAATCAGACATCAAGGCCGCTTCCGCCGCACCCTGTACAGTGAGTCAGGGCCGAGTGCCCTGACAGCACGTTCGTTTCTCGATGACAGCATGAAGCGATCCCGTCTCAGAGTCCTGCATCGTTCCGTCTTCACTTCGCAAAATCTACCCCACTAATGGTAGTTTCCGCCCCAACCCCCTCGCTGCTGTTGCTGGTTACCTCCGTAGTAACCGCCGCTCCCGCCAAAGCCCTGGCCGTAGCTGCCGTAGGGGCTGCTGCCATGTTGATTATTGCCAGCGCCGCCTCCCATGCCGTAGCCGCTGCCGTGGGCGTTGTGCCCCTGGAGATGATTGGGGTAGCCGCCGTAGCCTCCCCCCATCTGAGAGGTCTGGGGCGGCGGCAGACCGGCCTGCGCGCCAGAGGCGTTGTTGGCAGCCGATCCGGGACGCGGACCGCCTCCAAGAGAAGCAGACGGGCCGGATACGTTCGTCTTGGCGTCACCAAACTTCAAGTCGTCGTTGGAGCCAGGAGCAGGTGGTTGGCTCTGGCTATTGTAGGGCTGGCCTTGGGACTGGAAGGACGAGGCACCACCTCGTCCAAAGCTGTCATGAGATCCACCAAAATTGCTACCGCCGAGTGAAGGCTGGCTGCCGCCTTGTCCGGTGCCAGACCGCCCGTAGTCCCCAACGCCGGAGCCGAGGCTGTTGTCGCGGTGAAGTGAGCCTGGGCCGCCGAAAGAGTTCTGGGACGAGTTGTGGTCATATGGTGCATTGGGCGACATGCCGTAAGGCTGGCCGTACATACCGGCCTTGCCGCCGTAGGGACCAAAGCCTCCCTGTTGTCCGTATCCCGAGTAGTATTGGTGATAGTAAGGGTTGTTGTAGTAGGGATGGTTGTAGCCAGGATATTGACCGTGTGACTGAGGTTGCGAACCGGGTGCCGCCCCATGCTGAGATGTCTGGGACTGCTGGGACTGCTGCTGTCCCTGGGGCCCCTGCTGGGATTGTTGACCCTGCTGGCCATGCTGGCCGTGTTGTTGGCCTTGCTGTTGGACCTGGGCCGTGGGGTTGGGCGTGGAATGGCCGCTATTCTGGCTGTCGTTGGAGCCACTGAATCGGGGCTGATTGTGCAGTGAGCCGCTCTGGGGATACTGGCTGAGACTGTCAGAGTTGTTGTACCCAGCGAATGGACGCTGTTGAGAGGCGCCCTCGTGCTGGGCCTGTGCACCCTGCTGGGCGCCGTACTGCTGGCCGTAGATGTTGTACGAAGTTCGCTCCTGCTGATTGGCGCTGTAATAATTCGAGTAGTCGCCCTGAGCAGATGTGAAAGCAGAACCAGGCTGTTGTTGATGAGCAGGGGTCTGGGAGGTCGAGGCGGAGTAGTTGTCGTATGAGGGTTGAGACGCAGGTGTCGACTGAGCGGCACTAAAAGCATCGAGAGGCTTTTGTGCAGAAGTCGAATCGTGAGGTCCAAATCGTCCGTATTGCGGTACATTAGAAGAAAGCTGGGTAGCAGCAGCTGGGCCGGTGGGAACTTGACGGGCCACGTCAGTCTCGCGGTCGCCGATTCGGGAGGGGGACGAAGAAGGCGCCTTACCAACTCCAGTGGCAGCCGACGGGGCTGCGCCACCAGTCTTTTGAGCAATGGGTTCGGGAACGGCGACAGGTTGAGCTGCGGGGGGAAGTGAGGTACGAGGATGAGCGATGGGAGAATCGGCCGGAGGCTGGGCGCGAGTCTCTGGCTCCTCGCGTTCACCATCGACGTCTTCGTCGCCGTCAATCAGGCTGAAAGCGCCAAACTTGACAGCAGCACGATCCACGTCGCGGTTGCCCGGCATGCGGACGGCCTCCTCCTGATCCAAAATCCTACGCTGGTAGCTCGGGGTTCGGACAGGCCGCTCGGCCGTAGCTTTGATCGCAGACGCGGCGAACCCACTAGCCATGGGCCGATGCGCCTGGTGCTGCTGGTGAGCAGCCGAGATGGGCGTCGCGGTGGCACTAACAGGGCTCTGTCGTGGATCCCAAGAGTCAGCAGCGGTGCTCGCGGCGGTACCGGTTGCAGGTGGCTGGGACACGTCAACAACCTGTTCAAGATTCGTCTCGGTGAGCTCATCTCTGGAAGGCAGTAGCAAGGATTCATTATCGGCAGGCGACGAGCTCTGGGCAGGGACGGCGCTCTGAGCCACCGGAGTGGTCTCCTCCTCCAGCGTCTCAGCCGTCTGATTATCGGGTTGCGAAATTTCGGGTATTGCTTGGGGCTCGGATTCGGCGGGTTTCGGGGTGGAAGTTTCTTTAGAGGCGGCAGGAGGTGGAGGCTTGGGAGCCGTCGTCTGGCGTAGCATGCTCGCCCAAGTCTTGGCTGCTGGCGCTGCAGGCTTGGAGAGTTCGCCAGGGACAGATCTTTCGGCTGCGACTTGCACTTCAGGCTTCTCGATGCTTGTCTGCGCATCGTTATAAGCTGCAGATTCCTCCGTCGGGACAGAGAGCGGCTGAGACTCCTTGCGAGGACCGTTGCTAGTGGGCTGCGTCGATCGACCTCGAGCAGAGCCGCCGCGTCCGCCTCTTTCCGAGCCTCGCCCTCGGCCACGACCACCCTCAGAAACATTGCGACCACCGCGGGGAGCACGAGGAGCAGACATCTCATTAATGGTAGGTGTGGCACCGTCCTTGACCTTTGCACGAGCTGTCTTTTTGACCTTCGAGACCTCGCCCCATTGGGAAATTGTGCCTGCAGAGAGAGACGTGTAAGCTACAGGCAAGCTCTTGTTTCATGTGTGAAAGAAGCTTCGGAGGTGATGGGCAGGGGCTGGGCTGTGGCTGGGTCGGCGGCGATACTGGAGCAAGGTCCTGTGTTTGCAGCCCGCGGGGTGAAAAGCTCTGGGTGTTCCTCATGGGACTGGGAAGGAGAACTCAAAGCAGTGAGAGATGGCATATTGAGAGCCTCCGTCGAACCCAGTGCCCGAAATATGCGGAAGCAGGTCAAGGTCGAGTTTTTACACACCTTCGGCAATGCGCGCGACAGCCTCATTTTCGTCGCCGTGTGTTTCCTGAAGTGCAAAAAGAACGTCGGCCTCGGACCAATCAGGGAACATTTCGCGGATCACAGCCGTCTTGTTGCCATATTGTTTGCGAAGCTCGGCAAAGTCACCCTCGTCCTCGAATGCACCGAGAGAATCGTCCTTGTGATCTGATCTGTCGCCATTAGTTCTAGACCGGCCGCCCCGACCGGTGAAGCCTCCTCTGCCACCGCGGCCAGAGCCTCTGCCGCGCGAAGCGGACGACCGTGATGCGACTTCGGACATGGGAAAATGACTTGTTGTGGGTTGCGATGGAAAGAGATGGAGTTTTTTTTTTCATGCAGAGCTCCGGCGGAGTCCAAGCAATGGTCTGATCAGGTGGCTCTGCAGTTGAAGTTTCGAAGGGGGGACACGGGGGAAATAGAAAAAAAACTCGAGGCCGCGAGGATGAGGATGGAGAAGGGAAAGGCGGCTGAGGGCCAGGTCCGCGATGTGAAATTAGTCCCGTGGATGAGGACAGGTTAATGTGGTGAGAAGGGGCGATGAGCGATGTGGAGGAAGGAGGAAGCAAAATCAATGGAGGCGGTTAAGGGAGGCACCAGGTCCTCCTGTCTGGAAGCAGCCGAAGGACAGGCGAGCAAGATGCGGAGGGCTGATTTTGACTCTGAACGGCACTAACAAGGCACCCGGCGACCAGTGAAAGCTGTGAATGGGTGGGTGGTGTCCACTGGCACAGCGCCCGCCGCGCTGTGCATTTCGGGTGTGCGCCAAGACGAATGGGCTGCGAGGGCTGGGCTGGGCTGGCTGGGCTGGCTGGGGTGGTCCCGAGGGAAGGGCGTACGCAGTAGAGGGGAATCGAGCCCCGGGGCGCGCATGAATCGGCCCCCAGACGGCCTGGGATTAGGAACCTGTCTTGTCCGCCCGCCCGCAGATGACACATGAACAGGTGCTACATGTACTCGACATCTGCCCACAAAGCAACAAGGTTTCGTCTGTGTCATGTACCCCTCGCTACGCCCTACACATAATGGTCTGAAATAGACTCCTGCGTTCCTCGGGCATCGTCGTCTGCGAGCAGCATGTCAGTCAAGGCTCGAGGTACCTTGCTTGGCTTAGGGATTCTGCGATGCCTCCACCGCCGCCGCCGCTGCTGCCACACCCGGTCTCGACAAACTCCCCAGCCCAAACAAAGGGGAAAGAAAACGCACTGACGCCCGAGTGCCACCTCTGCTGCAGTGAGCCCCCGGGCCAGCAGGGCGTGCCAGCGTACGCGTCTCCCCATCGTGGTCCGACCACTCACACGACGCAAGTCTCGATCTGCTCGGGTACCACAGGAGCTCGAGCGACACAAACTTTGTCCGGGAAAAGTCGATGCGCATTGCATTTGCAGTTCGCTTCCGCGAGAGCTCCATCACATTGACTGACGGCGGAAGCTGTCACATTCTCGCGCAAGCTCTGGAAAGCTTGGCCGCCATCATCGCCAACGAGGTACCCAGCTCACCCCAAACTAGCACTCACGTGCGCACTCTCTTCGCGAGTCGAACAATGACACGGCAGGGCCAATGTCATGTCATGACTCTCGACTCGAGTCTGATTTTGAGATGGGCTCCGTGTAGGACATTCCGGTCTCGCGACTTTCAATGCGGCCGTCTGTAGCGGTGGAATGGACCACTCAATGGCAAGGAGGCATGGTTTTCGAAACCCGGCGCTGGTTCTAGTAGAGACCCGGACTAGCTTTCAGCTTGCGCAGCGCACCATCCCGGCGCAAGGCTGTCATGCGCGATGCCCAGTGGCACTGCCAGAGCTCTTTGGACGCGAGCATTGTTCTCGGCCGCGTGCGCTGATGGGTAAGGCGGAGTGTCATATTGATGCATGTACCTACCCGTCTCGGCACCCTTCCACGTCGATCGCAGGCAGACTGCATCTACTTTAACAAAGCATGCCTTCCCGACGAAGCTCTACTCCCCGGTGACAGCGAGCTAGCTTTCTGGTCCCTGCATGGGCATGGGGAGAAACAGGTCCCACTTAGCTTCCGCCCCGCCTTACGGCATCATGTCCTCAGGCGACCAGCTTTGCAGCTCGGAGAGACGATCAGGCGACCCAGAACGTCACGTGGCGACGGGTGGGTGATTGTGCTCGCTCGACGTCAAACCGGTGCAGACGTCGTTGACAAAGACTGAACCATACCGTTGACGTAGATGCGGCGATTGCGACGTCAATATGGGATAAGGGTATCGGCGCCATTTTAATCAATCGAACTCGGCAGGCAGGCCCGGCGCAGTCGGTTGACGCCAGTGAAAACGTCACACCATGTTTTCGACCAAATCAGCGCAGTCACTGCGGAATTTGTTTGCCGGCTACCACGAACCAGCCGGGCTGTCGAAGCAGCAGTCTCAGAAACTGCTCGAGGGCCTCAAGACGTCCTTCCGGCAGCATCTCGAGCGCGAATATGGCCGGACTCCTGGGCGGCCTGCCGCCGTCGCCAGCGCCCAGAGTCGCGCATCCGATGCCCATGACCAAATACGCCACTCCGCCGCCTCTCAGCACCTGAAATCAGTCCTGTCCAATCCGCTCTTCAGCTACAACAACAACAGCAAACGGACCGACTTTGGCTCACAGACGACAGCTACAGCTGTAGCCAGGCGCGATCCTATGGACGTTTTCGACCACGCTGTTGCAAAGGGCATGATGACGCTGAAGGCGGCCACGGGCTGCCTCACAGCCAAAAGACAGATGCTGTCGGGCGTGGATGTGGCCTCGTCTCAGACGGCAGCACGGGTGCTGCGTTGGCTCAAGCATGCGGGCCTCGAGGCAGACTTGCGCTTTCTCGACGATCGGCTTTTCGTCGGCGCACTGGTTCCGCTGCTCATCGCCGAGGGCTTGGAAGACGTGGCATGGGAGTGGCTGTCTAGAACCGTCGGGGAGGCGCAGCCCTCTTGGTCCGCGGGCGTGCGATCCGACCGCACAAACCGACTGCTCATCCAGCTCGTGCACGCGCAGAGCCAGCCCGAGAGCAGAAATCTCGACGCCGCCTTCACGACCTTTCTGCACGCCGAGCAGCTGCTGCAGAGCAGCCCGTCCTTCCAGAAATGCCTGGTCAAGGCCTGGCGGCTGGTGTCGTGGCTCTCCACGGTTGGATCGTTCAGCCGGCCCGCGCCCTCGGAAACGTTGTTTGACGCACACGTGGCAACGGTCCGAGTGCTACCCCCGGCACTCGATATAGAGACGGCGCATCTTCATCTGCGCCATCCCACAAAGCCCAACCTCGCACCTGCATTGCACCTGTTCCATGACAAGAGTAGGCTCCAGGGCGTGATACAGCGATTGCCCAGGCGCTCTTCTCATAATGCCAATGCCGAGGCGGCCGTGTTCGAGGGCTTTGACCCTATCCGCTGGCTCGCCTTCCTGGGCCAAGACACCATCAGCCATTTGAGACGATTAGGGCGAGAGAAGGAGGCGGACAGTGTTATGGCCCTGCTGCGGTTCAAACTGACCAAAACTTGGCCGAATCCCGCGTGATCCATTCCGCTCCGCAGTAGCGGATATTTGATTCCCTGGGTCCAGATTCAGAGAATACGAGCTAGGAGTTTGGATTGTCCCGGCGCCTTTCCACGCTGGGGACTGCAGCGCCCGACTTTGTGTTCCGGGCTCGGTCTCATCGTCAAGTTGGGCGGCCCAAGCCGGCATAGCAATCATAACCTTGAAGCTGCAGACGCTGATAGCACCGTTTACTCGGTCCGCTCGACCTCATCGAGCGTACGTAAACGGACCACAAATCGTGGCGGGACCCCCGGTTTTTTAAGGCGCAACGGCAAGCTCCGAACCGGGAAGTTTTGGGATCCTCACGGGCTTTGGCTTCGACTTGTTCTCCCTTCCTCAGCGCCCTGCTCTTAAACTCCCAAGCCACGTTTCTTGGTCAGCTAGAGAGAATTCGCAGGTCCTGGTCCTGGTCCTGGTCCTGGCCCTGGTCGATGAAGAAATTCCCGCATGGCCGTGACATGTCTCAGAAGGTGTGCGACGGCGCCATCTTGATGACCGCAGCCAAAAAATCAGCATGCTATTGAGGCAGTCTCGGTCTGTTGGAAATCTTGGGACTGGTGCTGATTTCGTGACGCTGTCCGGGGAAAGAGAATCCTCTTCATCCTCTCAACCGCTGCGCCTTCGCGGCACGCTGCTACCTGGGGCCGCAGGGCGCATGTGCCTGCGTTCCCAGCATGACACGGCAAAACAAACAAAGCATTCTTCTGAATCGTAGTGTAGGGGAGAAACAGCGGTGGTGTGGTTTCTGGGTGCCGCAGACGTGGCTGCCGGGACGTCATTACCGGGCTTGCGTCGCGCGCCAGAACCCCTCCACCATAGTGATGGATGCAATACAAGTCGCTGGGGTGGCACTATATTGCGCTGGCTGGCTGGCTGGCTGGCTGTGTAAACTCTTGCGTTCATCATCAAAAGCAGTAAAATAACCTGCCGAGTCCGCTTGCTTAGATAAAAAGGTACTGCTAGATTCAGGCTCCCGCACAACGTATAAAAGTCCCTCCTTGCTCAGGTGGCGCGCGGCGTACATGTCCCAATGTCCAACCACGCATACAAGGCGACAGCTTGTCGCAGCAGTCATGTCTCGTAGCCTCTCTAATCAGAGTCACTGTCATCCGAGCTGGAGAACCCCTTGAACTCTTCTCCCTCGGACGCTTGCTCCGTCTCCTTGCCTGCCCCCCCCTTAGCCTTCTTCTTTCCAGTGGAGCCTCCTGCCTTTGCATCTCCGTCTTCGTCATCATAGTCGTCACTGTCGTCGTCTTCTTCCAGCTCGTCAATCTCGTAGGTCCCAGAAACGTCCCACCGGTCCCCCTTGGCGTTGCGGTTCACGTACTTGACGAACTTGAGGGTGCCGCCGTCGCGCAGCACAATCGTCAGCTTGTTCCATGACGCGTACTGGAAGAATAAGACGTTGTCGTCGTCATCGTCGGGGTCCCCGGTCTGGTACACGGCCGCGTCCGTCTCCGTCCCCTGCCCGTCCTCGTCCTCGTCCTCGGCCAAGTAGACTTCTTCTCCGCCCACTGGCTCGCTCTCCTTATCTCTGCCAGCGTCGCCGCCCCAGTCGGGCGTCGGGGTGATGCCCAGACCGACTTCCAGACGGTGCTTGCCGGCGTAGCCCGTCGCGAGGGCGTAGTCGCTGCCGCGGCGGAAGCGACGCGCCAGCACGTCGTGGCTCCGAATGGTGCACCCCGTGGCGAGGCGCAGCCACTGCCGAAACTGGCGGCTGGGGAGGAGGATGTCGACGAGTTCGGTGATGGGAGACTCCTCGTGCGCGGCGCGCAGCTCGCTGGGCTGCTGGTAAAGGTAGCGATGCTTGTGGGGTGGTTTGGCGACTTTCCAGTCGGGGGGCACCCCTGCCGCCGCTGCTGTTGCTGTTTGTGCTTCCGAGCCCGACGCCAGTGAGGACGGCGAGGCTCGCTCTTGCGCCTCGATGTGGTCCTTGAGACGTTTGGCGAACTTCTTGCAGAGGATATCAGCCAGCGTGATGCTGGACATTTCGCCAAACTGGCGGGATACGCGCTTCAAGGTCCTTGGGGTCAGGTACGTGGGCGCAATGTACTTGAGGAGAAACTCCAGGTCGGCCTCGTCGAATGTGTCCTCGTGGCGGGTACCGTCGACAGGGATTGGCTTGGCCTGGGGTGCGTCGTATTGTGCAGGATTGCCCTGCAGCTGCATCAGACTACTGTTCCTGGCATTCTTTTCCTCTTCGCCCTCGACGAAGCCCTCCTCGCCGGCCTGCGGAATATGAAACCATCCGCTGATGGCCATGCGCACGCGCGCGTCGTACATCTCCCTCTTGACGTGGTACACCTCCTCGACGTCGTGGAAGCTCTCGCCGGGCTGCACCGCGAAGAAGCTCAGCTGGTTCCACGCGGGGGGAATAGATTTGACGGAGTCCGGCAGCGGCGTCTTGGCAACCTCGTCGCCGCTCTTCATCTCCTGCACAGGGTAGAGTCGCAGCGCGCCGCCCCATTCCGGCTGCCACGGCTTGTCGGGGTCCGTCAGATACAAGATGTAACTGACCCTCCGGCTGCCGATGACGTCGTCGTGGCAGAGCAGGAAGCAGCTCGGTATGTACACATTGAGGGCCATGTCGGTTTTTTTGCCGCTGAGGGGGCCACATCCCGTGATGCTGGAGACGTAGTTGCGAAATGTATCTGAGTACATGGCGTCGCGGAGAGCCAGCAGCGACGGCAGCTTGGCCAATGATTCGTCATCGAGGCCGTCTAGGTTGGCCAGGTCCCCGGACTGGAAGATCTTGTAGATGTCCGTCTCCTTGCGGGTGAAGTGCAAGTTTTCGCGCACTTCATCGCGCACCGACCGCAGCAGCTTATCGTTGACGAGCTCGTGGATGACCGCATGCTTGTACGGCGTGGACGCTGCGTACTCTTTGGTGTAGGTCTCCAGGACTGCCTTGTCAAACAGGCCTCTGCGAAACCGTCCACGCGCCTCTTCTGCAGACAGGGCTACTCGGCAGTCGGCACGGTCAGTCGAACCACCAACGACATAGCAGTGTGTAGACAGCGGGGACGAGGTAGAAGGAGAGATCTCGCGGAGGGCATGTAGGCCCAAAACATACAGTGCTTGGCCTTTTTCTCGGGAGCCGCCGTGCCATTGGTCGGGCTCTCTGCCGGGCTCTCTGCCTTTCTCTTCATACTTTGAGAAAATCAAATCACAAATTACAGAAAAAATGGGCGAGAGGACTTGGTAGCTGCAAGTCTCTCTATCAGCCAGAAACCGACCGAGTAATTCCAATCGACGAGGTCTGCAAGATCGATCACTAGACTAGGAGAAAGAGAAAAAAACATGACCTGCTGGCGGGTCTTTTTTTTTTTTTTTTCCCTTCTTCTTCCCAGAATCTTTGAATGGGATTTTTCTGGGGAGAGCGCCGAAACAAGCGGGCCGATGCCGACTAGAGCGCCTCTTTTGATGTGGGTCGTCACACCACCTATCCTTCCTTTCTTTGATCATTCCCTCCCTTTTTCCCCACCACGCCAGAGCCGCCACCTTCCAATGCCGGAAGCTGGGCAGGCGACTGACTACTGGATGGACGGAAATCCGAGGATGGCCTTTTATCTCTTTGGCGTGTATAGAAGAGAAATGGGAGTGCTGATCATAGCAGCAGTACTTGAGGCCGAAACACGAAAATGTCTTTGTCTGTCTTGCCTCTGTCATCTTTCTCGTGCATCTCGCAGATGCTGACCAACAAAGCAATTAAGGGCGCTTATGTGTGCACCGAGTGGTTAGGTGCGGCGCATGTTAGCACAAAGAAGGGAATGGTTCCTTGTCGTGGTGCAAGCTTGGGGTGTGCTGAAACACACACTCTTTGCCGCGCAAGCCAAGGTAAAACTGTGTGTACACGTGTGTTTGCGTGTGTTGGCATGTGTGGGCATTGGTGCATGTGTGTGTGTCAGTATTTGTGCAAGTGTGTGTGTGTGTGTGTGTGTGTGTGTGTGCATGCTACGGCCTGTGCTGGCGAGCATTGAAACGCTGACCGTACTAAGCCTGCTTCGTTGCTCTGCACACATACTCGTCGCGGCGATTGCAGAGATACTAAATGTGGGGGGGGGGGGGGGGGGGGGGAGAGCAAAGGACGGAAAAGAGAAAGCATCACCATCGCGTACGCCTGTCCGGCCAGTGATCGACATTGCCAAAAATATCCTCAAGCGGTGGCCATGAATGTTCCGATACTCAACATTTCGATGAGACACACCAGCGGCAATGATATGGAGCAAGTGACACCAGCAGCATACTTCTCCTTCGCCATTGGTTCGATGCCGAGCAGCTTGCGCACTCACTCGCTGGTGGTGCGCGACTCTCTTATCTTATCGGCAGCGAGCCAACAATGTCAGGCCACACATGTCAGCAGCGGCGAGAAGGCCAACAAGCAGGGACGGCGATGGAATCCGTTTCAGTGCAGAGTGGTGCCAAATCCAAATGGGCACATCAGGCCAGGATGAAATCGAACACGCACGCCTTCTATGTCTACGCTGCATCTGCATACATTTATGTGTCTGTGTGTACTGTCCCAAGGAAAAGGGAGTTCACAGCCTGCCGGATCTCGAGTCTACAGACTTTCGCAGTGTCGAAATCACCTCGGCTGGGTCTTTTGCGCCGAAAACGGCGCTGCCGGCTACAATGACGTTCGCTCCGGCATCAGCGGCTTGGTCAATTGTCCCCGGTCCCAGGCCGCCGTCTACTTCGATATTCAAATCCGGGTACTTGGCTCGCAGCGCCTGCACCTTTGGCAGCTCACTAGCCATGAATTTCTGGCCGCCAAACCCAGGATAGACCGTCATGATGAGAACCATCTGCACCGCACCGTCAGCTCGACATTACTGTGTTTGAAAGGAAAGGTCAAGTGAGGAGGGGCGGTGAAGTGGGTAGGAGAAAGAGTGGGCGGCGGCCGAAGAGGGGGAGGGGGAGAGGGAGGAGGAGCCAACGCACGTCAGGCTTATCTCTGGGGTCTTGAACCTCTAGAATCTCCCACAACACGTCGACGGATGTATCAGGCTTGATGGCGATGCCCGCAAGGATGCCATTATCGTGTATGTAACGGATCAGTTCCTTCGGGCTGGTGTTCCTATCAGATGTGTCCTCGGGGTTCTCAGCGGCCGTCGAAAATGCCGCCTCGTAGTGGAAGCAGTACAGGTCGCAACCGGCCTTCTTGAATTCCTTGACCCATTTCTTGGGCTGAGATTTCAAACAGAGAAGCAGTCAGCACAGTACTTTTCTCTGGCAAGAGTTTCGCTCCGGGGGAATCTGCGTCCGCACCACTGCCCTGCTCAGGAATTTACCTCTGCAATCATCATATGGCAGTCAAACGTTCCTCTGCCGTGGTTCTCGACCGGCTTGTCAACGTGTCTGCGAATCTTGGCGACGACCGGAGCACCAAACGTAATGTTGGGAACGAAGTGGCCATCCCTATGGTCGTTTGATCTTTAGCTGCGGTACCAGGGCGTTTTGGTTGGGACGGCTGATCAGACAAACATGATGTCGACATGGAGCCAGTCGGCGCCTTGGTCCATGGTTCGAGCACAATCCTGGCCAAGCTGGGCAAAGTCAGCTGACAGGATCGAGGGCGCAATGATTGCCGGAGGTGCCATGGTCGTCGGTTCTTCTTGTGATGGTAGATCGATTTGAAATGTTGTGGTCTGAACTCCGGCACAGGAGGAGGTGTCCCTTCTCTCGGAGCTTCGCGCTCTGTGATGTCAGTGGGGGGAGGGACGGGGGGCATGACTGGGTGCGGGCAACTGTACGGCGGGGCGGGTTCCGGCCAGGGAGCTCCAGCGCTTGTCATCCGATTGGCTCCATCTTCGTGGCAGCAACTGCCACCCAACGTTGGAATCGTTCCATGCACGTTTATGTCAAGGCTTGCCTATACATCGCAGCCTTCTGCCCACACAGGCTACTCGGCGAGTTTCATGTTGTTGCGGCGTGACGATTTCTCACTGCTGAGAGCGTGCGTTTAATGCCGCCGTCCATAATCCCTCGCCATCTACCTTGCTTTGCACACGTGGAATGCACGAGCCGATGGCATGTGACCTCTAGTCCGATGTCGTCGAGACCACGTTCTGGTTTAAAAACAATCAACAATGGCATGAAGAGAGGACGAGTCCCCAGGTGGCCCAACAAGGAAGCAAGTAGATTCAATCGGAAAACCGTCGCCGGCCGTTGTATTGATGACAAATTAAAGATATTGAATGTCTTCTATGGTCCAGGATGGTGTCCTGCGAGCCTGCGTCATTGACATGCTGATTAGACGCCGAAACCCGCCCAGGCTTCCTTCACTGTGGTTTTGTCCGAATTGATCTACTAGAGTGCCGCTGCAACGGCGAGCATGGCACCGAGCAAGCCACCTTTGCCAAAAGCTGGGGCCGCTGCGTTTGTCGTGGTTGCCGTGGCCGCCGCGGCCGAGGAGCTAGTGCCAGTGCCAGTATTAGTCGCGGCCGTCTGCTGGGTAGCCGTGGCCGCGCCACTCGAGCCCGCAGTCTTGCTCGCAGTTCCAGAGACGTCTTGATCGCAGACCAACTGGGTCGGTGTCTGAACGCCGTTGGCGTTGCAAAGACTGGCGGCGAATTTGATCGTCGTGTCAATGTCGTCCTTGCTGCAGTCTTTCGCTAGACAGCAAGAAATACTGCTCAGGAATTGCTTGTTGCTGCAGACACAGGCAATGTCTGCAGGCTTGCAACCAGCAATCTGATTACCGGTGATGTAGGACTGAACACACGGAAACTATTGAAAGGGGAAGCGGTCCAGGTCAGTAACCCAGATCATGATGCATGTTTCTCATGAACCACGTGCAGCGACCATAATTTGGGGGGGAAAGGAGCGACACGCACAGCACATTTGGGAATCTTGTCGAGCTGGTCGGATTGAGCTGTGCTCAGGCCGGTGGCAACAGCCAGTACGATCCAAGACTTCATGGTGGCTTGGACAGAGTGATGTATTCGCTTTCGACAGGGAATGACAGCTGTAAGTGAGTTTGTTTCTGTCGAAACCTGAATTTGCGGTCGGCTGGGGAATGACTTCGCGAGAAGGGAACTTCAAATCGTGGCAGAAGAAGGACGCAGCTTCTATTTAACAAGCCATCTTGGGACCTCAGCAAGTCCATCGAGGTAGGCAGAGCCCCCGACGAACTAGAGGCGCCAGGCACGAACGCCAACGTCCATAGTCTGGTCCGCCATTCTCGAACCAGACGAATAGCTACGTCTGCGGAGTGCAGCTGGGAAAGCGGGTCCTGGCAAGGCGGAAGGAAGCGTGGCGAGTGGCCGAAGCACAAGCAAGCTATGGGGGCAGCGACCCCGCAACGCTGGCTGGTCAGCATGCCGAGGACTGTGCGGAGGGTGCGAGGGCTGCCCTCCATGCGCACCGTGTAGTCGGCCGGCTCGGTCATATCACTTCACTCGCGCAGGCCCCCTTGGCCTGGGGAAGAGACAACATATTTGCATGGGTGGCGCCCCTGCCTCACAGGGAAACGCTTCCTTGCTTTTTCAGACAACGAGGCAGCGATTGGAATCTGGCTTGTGCTGTACCGGCTGCATTAGCGTTGACGTTGTGCAACGTCAAATGCGGGATGATCAACGTTTGATTGTTTGAATCCAGGTCGAGAGCCACATCGAGCTCAGAGAGATGACCCATGACAAAGAAAAAATCGCTCAACGTCCGTTCACACCCTCTGGCTTTGCAGCGCCACGTTGGAACGCATTCGCCGTCAGGTGGCAGATGCAGGTTGTGTCGTATTTGGCATCAAGTCGTAAAGGAGCAATTTGGCCCCGGTTTGCACTCATATCTCGGTGTCCTGATACTAAACACAACGAAACATCTCGCCGCAGGCCAACCCATCAGATCTGTTGATACCTGTTGCCCGGTTTGTCCCAATGCGTATGTTGTCTGTGCTTTCAGTGCTTTCAGGACCAAGAATGCGCGGTCATTAAATAAAAGCCAACCCGTCATTTGGAGCTTTATATGCTCGAACGCTTTTCCGCTTCGCCGATCCTTCGCTGTTCAGTAAACATATAAACATGTGCCCAAACGGGCAATCGCTCCTCTGCCCGCTGATTCTTTCGCTGTTCAGTAAGCATATAAACATGTGCCCAAACAGGCAATCGTTCCTCTGCCCGACGTTTCTTTGGGGTTTATTATGTGTTAACATCGATGGAGTGGCATTTGCTCCCCCGATTGCCGGTTCCGAACCTGGTGGAGGCAGATGCCGTCGTCTCTGCTCATGCTTCGGCCGCAGGAGAAGCTCCACGGCTGCGAATTTCATAGTGACGGACGTTGCCGTCTGATACTGTGATGAAGGGCAAGCGCGCATTGAAACTGCTTCAGCAGTCGCCCAAGTAATGTCCGTTACCTGGTTTTTGGGTCTTGCTTGCGTGATCCTTCATATATGCTCCGGCCAGAATTGATGTTGGGTTCCAGCGGTTCTCTTCAGCTTCAAACAAGAAGATTTCGTAGGGGACAGAATCTTCTTGCCCTCTTCATACTTTCTTGCCTTGTTTCAGAAGATCAGCAACCTTGGGCGGCAAAACCAATGCACTTCTGTCATTACGTCTGTAGAAGTCGCACAGCGAAATAGCTGTTTGCTCGGGAATATCCTCGTGAATGAAGTGTCCTGCTTCTGGGAAAACCTGCAAGGCATACTTGCCTGCCAAGAGGAAATTAGATTTGCGAACTCGGTGGTCAAGGGCAGTGGTATCAGGGACTTGGGAGGCATCGCACCTTGCATCTGCCCAATGGTCAATTCCGTGTCCAAACGATCTGTTCCTGCCAACAGCAGGAGCTTTCCTCCTTTTGCGTCGAGAAACTTCCTGCTGAGACCTACGAACCAGCCCTCCCAGAACGGTTGGGTGGCCGCGAGGTTCGTTCGCCATCTCAACGGCCGTGAGACGTCGACACTTTCATCGTGCCTGAGAAGAGGCGGGACGGAAGTTCGCGCCGAAACAGAATTTCTGACGGTGCGTGAGCGTATGTGCCAATCTATGGCATCCTCGATGCTTGCGAAACCCCCTGGTCTCGTCGACAGGTACGTTTGCATGCTCTGCAGAGCGTCCATGGCTGAACCTTCTACGACATCGAACACGGCATAGCCGAGCAACGACGAGCCCAAACTTCCGCGGAACGCCAGTTCTGTGACCACGGCCCCGCCCAGAGAGTGTCCCACGAGTATGATCGGAGGAGTGTCATGCCAGCCCATGCGCTCCTCGGTCAAGCGTATCATGAAGAACAAATCTGTTGCGAGCGTCGGAAGGCTGAGGTCCAGCTCCGAACTTTCCGGCCCTGCTGTTAGTCCATGACCTCGGCAGTCAATGGCAAGGATGCCAGCTGAAGGGAGACGCTTTCGGATCTCGGAACTGACCATCGCGAATGAGAGTCCCGAGGAGCCGGCTCCATGGTGCATCACGAACAAGGGGCCCTTACCGACTGGAGATGTCATGTAAGCATGGAAGACTAGCCCTGGGCTATCGCTCGACGGCAGAGAGAGTTCTCTCTCAAAGTATGTCGTCCATGGAATGGGTTCCAAAGTCCTCCCCCGGGCAACCCTATATGCAAGTCAGCAAAGCTCTGGGCCGTGTGAGTTGTCTGCAGGGGGCGGCTCCTCGGAGGAACTGCCGTTCTTACCCCTGGGGTCGAGCAAATAACCTTTGGCTTGGCGTTGGGATGATGGTGCCTGTCGACGAAACAGAAGAGGCCGATGAGGAATCGTCATCGACGTGTTCGGGCAGATCGGGCAACTGGTCCTCGTGTTCCGCGTCTAGATCTTCCTCCATGAATGGCTCGGGCATCAGGCCAATCTTCGATTTGGCCCATGCTCGCTGGAGATCGCTCATCGTGAGTCAGGGATCTTTGTTGACTTCTCACCCGCCAAGGAGAGGGGAGGGCCGGGGGGGTTGAGCGTCAGAAGGGTTTGGATATGGCTATGTGTACCGCAGAAGACGAGGCGTCAATATGTGTGTGGCCCCAAATGCACGCGCACAAGATGTCTGATGATTGGGGGTCGTGACACTCGTGAGGGTCGATGCATTCCAATGCGTATTCGCGACGCGCAACGACCGGCGGCTGATGGCCTGTCCCCTACACATTTACCGCGGATGGCTTCATCGGGCCCAGGAGTCCATACAATCGTGTCATGGTGACAAGACCAGCTGTCGAATCTGACAAGGCGGGGTTGCCACGCCAGTTTTCGTGCAACCACGCCATGCACACACCCTTCTCTCCGTACTGTGTTCCTCTAAACCACATGACCTGCTGTTGGTCCTACCCTACCCTACATACATAAAAGAGTAAGGGCAAAATTTGCGCCCAGTTGGACGACGTCCAATCTCTAGTCCAGGGAATCGACCCAAGCGTCACATCACCATTTCTCGGGTGTGCTCACATATCTGAATCGGTCCGTTGCTGAACCAAAACGACAATAGGAGAGGGGGCAAGCAGTGTGGGCGATTGTCATTCGTTGACCCGTTCAGCTTTCTTGAATAGAGTTTATTGACAACCCCTCCCTTCCACTCTTCATTCGCCAAAGCTTATGAACCCTAGTCCCCCAAACAGTTGCATAGAATTTCTGGCGTCGAGAAGTCTTCTATTTTTACAACCGTCGTCACACTTGATTGGGTTGCACGTGGAACGTCTGACTGACAACGCGATCCTGGCGATACCACCCACGCCCGACGCCATCCCAGGACTCGGCAATCTGGAAGAACAGCTGAACAAGTCGATGTAGAGAGACCTGACGCCACCTGGCGATATCACCGTTACGCGCAACCCTCCCCACGCTTCGACCACTTCGGACTAAATGCAGCGCTGATGCATAAACGTTCGGTTGCTACAAGTTTGCTGGCGCAATCACCATACCAGCCGGCCATTTCTCAGCGGGTGTAACACGACGTGCGTCGTCGCTGAGCAACTCGACGCGCTGCGATGTATTTTCTTGTCCCAGTTCCCCGGTGTCGGCTCCGCCCGTCCACGACGACTTTGGATCCAAAGGGTCGCGAGAAGCGTTCGCCAGGTGCAGCCGTCCTGTTTCGTGGCAGTTGGACCGCCATGCTGTGCAAGGAGCACGCTCGTATCTGCCTCGATCAGGCTGGACCCCTTGAAGTGACTCGATCGAGCTACGAGAATTTGTTTGATTTCAGAGTGCTGTAATTAGCTGCATGATGAACGCTAGCTGGGTAGGTAGTTTGATGGCTGCATGACATTCTCGGCGAGATCACGCCGTGCAATATTGGGCGTTAACGACCGTATGCCTCGCACCTGGGGCTGGCTCATCTAGACTTTCCCGGCCAGCCAGCCCCTGGCCGTGGTGGCAGATGATATTCTTCATCGAGTTCTGCTCTCCCTCAGGTGCCAGATTGTGTGACACGCCATGCTTCGCTACGCCCCCCCAAGCATGGCAGCCCGAGCGAGCAACCAAGACTGGCAATTACCAAGCGCGATATAGCTTGCATTCGTTGGCATCACGGTGGCTGTTTCATTCGTCCTCTCTTCTCCTCAATGTTGTAGCCAGCGTCTGGCACCGATTCGGTGAAGGCGCAGGAAGGGATCGGGCCAGTCCAGATGAAGACAAGCCGAACGGTTTCGGGGTCTGTTAATGAGACCAATTTTTTCTTTCGACCCTGCTTACCACATCACCACACTGACGGCTGCTAACGTTGGGGGTGGTGGTGAATGGGTGAGACAAAGTGGCTTGCTCATAATAGATATGGCGAAAGCAATAGCCGCGCAGGGCATGCCTCGCCAACGTTGCCAGTCGGCTGGATCACCAAACTGCCACATGTCCACAAAATGCAACATCGTTGAGATTTCTCCGAGGCGTAGCAGCGCGGTAGAACCTCGTGATCTCCTGGCGAATGTTACCGGTCAACGAGACCATGCATGGCTTGGTGACGCGAAGCGACGGCCTTTCGTGCCACGGCTTCCAATCCAAGATCTATACATCTGGGAGTGACTCAATTAGCGAGACTGCAGCCGGAGAGTGGATGCATATGCCGAAACCGTCCCAACCTTGGACAATCGCATTTCTTGATTGTCAATACAGGAGCTAGTTCCTTTGAGGCTGGCCTTTCCGGTGGCAGAGGAGGTGTAGCTTCAAGCCCTGCCTATATTGTACGCATGTGGATCATAAGAGACTTTATTGGACTAGACCTGGGTAGCCATCATCTGAGGGCTGACACGAAGCCCACCTCCTCAAGATATGCATGCATCTGTTGTGCATCCATGGTGCATGTGCATGCATACATGCTCTTTGCGCGCCCGCTCATGAGCAGCGGTGCTGTGCGGTAGGGAGGGCAGCCGGCCGGATCGTCTGTTGTCAATGCATGTAAGGATGCCTGGCCGTCTGACTGCGGTAGCTCACTCTGGAGGAGCGAGATCTGGAACACCGTCCGAACAGCCGCTTCCACCTCTCGTCGGGTGGTGGGACTGTCGGCGCGGTCGTTCGCGGAGAGAAGATGACCAGCCAATAGACGAGAATACTATCTTCCGCACAATATGTACTCGAAATCGCACTAGCTCACCGGTGCGGAGCCTCGTCGGAGTGGATGCATGCATGTCGCCTGGACGGGACGTTGACTCTGACTAGCGCGTCAAGGTGCTGGCGGGTTTCCCTTTTTCCTCTTTTTCTTTTCTTTTTTCCTTTCTTTTTTTTTTCCCCTGCTCTCCCCTACCCTCCCTCGGAAAATGGAGAAAGTGGGTGAGCTCCCAGAATGCGGAGCGGGTGCGTCATGCCTGCACCTAGGTAGGGGAAAAAAAAAAAGGAAAGAAAGGGATAAAAAGGAAAGAAAAAGGAAATGAAACGCTTCCCAGCTGGAATCAGCGTACATACATGAGAGAGATGCACACTCACGTAGCCCAAGCTAGGACTTGCCCTATTCACACGCCTCCTGACGCGATACCACATGGATCTGCGGCTTCATATTAGTTAGTTGCTGGGCCGGCCCGCACATTAGAGGGTGGTTTGCTTCGGTCTCGCGTCGTGCCATCGCTCTCCGGTGCGGAGAGAGAGGCATTCGGCAAAGCCTTTCCAGCTTCTGCTGGGCGAACGCATGGAATGCTGCACCTGCGCCGCTCAACGTCGACAGGGGTGCTACAGCCTACGGGCGTCCGTCCCTCCTGCTGCTCCTGCTCCTGACGGCTCCCCCCCTTTCCTCCCTTCGCCCCAGAGAATCCGAGGTTGACGGGACGTTACAGCGCACATTCCATACCCAATCGCCAGCATCGCACCTCAAGGAGGCTTGCCTACATCGCAGTCTGGGCTCCATGGACGGTCGTCTCCCCCCCTCCCCTCGATCGTTCGTCAGCCACACAAGGAGGCCCCCCCCCGGTCTGCGTAAAAAGCCTGGTGAAGCGTTGCAATGTGCTTCTGACAAGGGGGCTTGAAGGGCGTGGCAGGGGCCCATCATCTGGCAGCTGGTTCGAGATAGACCTGGTAGGCTATTTTTGCACGTCATGGGGCTGTCGCAGATCCCAAGGACCGCTTGGCGACACCGATTGCTGGTGCTGGCACGTACTGCACAAATGTGTCTCTGTAAAGTACGCACGTACATAACATGCGTGATACCAGCAAATGAAAATTTCCTAATCAACCAGCAGCAAATGGGTGGAGATGATATGCCCCCCACGAGCACCACGTATGACGTCTTGTAGCGTGTTCCGTCAGTCTGGCTGATTGGGATGAGGTGAGTAGCTGGCTGCTCTGTGGAGCCGACATCGTCTGACTTTCTCGGCCTCGCTGAGGTAATGAGTCTCAATACGCGCTTGCTCGTGTTGTGTAGCCCAGCGGCACAGAGGCAGACGATCACGGGAAGGAGCCGCTGCCGCCGCCGCCGCCGCCGCCGTCGCCGCCGAGTCTCGTGCGCACCGTGCACCCTGAAGGTCTCCTTTGGCCTGGACCCTGAAGGAGCTATCTGCATGATGCGCAGGCACGATCTCGCTCCCTGAGGACCGCAGGCCCGTTCAGATATTCCACGGATTCGCAGACCCGGGAGAAGGACGAGGCGACGGGGCGGGCTATAGTGAGCCCCTCCCTTAACAAGACAATCCAGCTGCACCTGAGGGCGTCGACGGTGTACATATACTTCAGGTGCCCTAAGTGGCGATATGTGAGTGCATAATTAGTGTGGGCATCCGTCTATCTGGGAACAAACATTACAGGTACGCACTTGCTGCCCGTCCTGTACTCTACGTACATATATCCAGACGAACGCGAGTCGGGCTTTTGGCACGTCTAATATGCGACCTACTTGGCTGAGTAGTCCTCGGAGATGCAGCTACATACATGAGAGGCTGCATGCTCGGTTCTCTGGTGTGGAGCGTCTACCTTCCCTGCCGGCATTGAACCCGACTCTTGTACGTCACGTATGTATTGTCATGATCGCGGATTCGTCTGAGCTGCTCTCCTCTCAGCTCAGCATGGAATTGAAACAGCACCACGATTCTTTCACCGCAAGGTCCAAGGGTCACAGGCGCCAATGAAGAATGTCATGAGGGCCGCCGGGAATTTTTCTTTTCTTTTTAAATTTTTAAAAATCTTCCACGCCTGCCAGGCATCGTTTCATCGACCCACAAGAGATCGGCTTTTTGGGGCCATGTCGATGCGCCGACCCGAGAGTTTGAGATGGCCACCCAAGGTCTGCCATGCCAGTACGGTGCGCGCGAGAGACCAGCCTGATCGACGCTGCAAGGCGGAGCATGTTCCGATCGTCTCAGCTCCGCCGCCGTCGTGGACATGATGCAACCTGCTGTCACCGATCCTAGCTAGCAACTGGTCAGCAATCGTTTACGTGCATACGAGCGACACGGTGGGAGGGGACGAAGGGAAAGAGAGTAGACCCTCCCCAGACCCAAGCAAACCGCAGCAGGCCCCAGACACGACTTTTTATTAGTTGTCGTGCTGCATCTGTAAACCGGTGCCGAGACATAGACATGCATAGAGGTTGCCAACACGATACTCTTTTGTGCCTAGTGCGTTGGTGATTTCCTCACAGACCCCCTCCCCTCGTCGATTTGGACGGAGTAAATTTGTTCGCCTCAAGAGCTCATTTTCCCCGGCCCCCGGCCCCCCCTCCACCTCGGAGACGACTCTGACCAGCTTTCGCAAGCCCAACCACGCCAACGTTAGCGTATTGGCACCAACGGATCAATCACCCGATTGTCCCGAAAATGGCCGTCACGAGGAAGAACTCGACTGTTCTTATTGAACAGTATTGGCGGAGGCCCTGATGGACAACTTGCAATTGTTTCTTTTCGAAGTGGCCTGGTGGCGTTGTCACGGCTCCGGACGTCTGGTGGCTTTTCGAAATTAAAGTTGCTTCAATTGTGGCCCCACGCCACTCTGTGCCGTGAGCAAACGTTGAGCTTTTGAATTCGAGACAAATTACAAGGCTGTGTGTATAGACTTCACACTCGACACTTGGCTTCGTCTCTCGCATGCACGCAATTCCGAACCTGAAGCCTGCCGATATTAGTCTGGGGTCGGCCCGGCCTGGGCCTAAACCCTGTTACGCACAGGAAAATGGTCAATTCGATATTCAGGGACCATACCAGATCTGACGCACACCAACCACCCTCCCCTACCAGTGTTGACGTCGATGGGCTCTTGCTGGGAACAGAGCGCGCGGCTGACAGTGTCTGGCATGGCGGACGGAGAGCATCGTCAGGCATTGGGGCCACGCCCCTCCTCACCTCTAACTGTTGTATGTAATGTGTTGCGCTGGCAATCCCACGTGTTGGGCCAAACGGTCAGTCAGCCTTGCGACTAGTGCTGGGCCGGCTAGCAGTTATATTCGAGGCTCACAGGCGGACGACACATTCTCTGAACTTGACGTCAACCCTTTGGGCGCTGTGTCGAGTCCTCCGTTTCCAACATCAGTATCAACCGGCTTTGACCACTGAGCCCCCGAACCGGGTATAGGCGGGTTTCGGAACTCTTCGCTCCTGTCGAGATTTGCAAGGAATGCTCACCGAGACTAGCTGCTCGCTCTCGTTGTGACTCTTCGCAAGACACCATTTCCGCGCATGTCGTGGCTCAGTGCCGAGTGGCCTGTAAGAACAGCGATGGCCCAGGCAATACTGACCACCGGTGGAATAGTCTGCTTGGCTGGACGCTGTAAGCGACGGGCAAGCCGAGTCAAACGTACTTGCCACTGTGAGCATCCTTTCAGCGCACTGCCCCGTTACGCTATGGAGGCGTTAGCTTGCTCCTGATGCGGCGAATGTCTGAACGTGGAATAGGCGTCGGGCCAAGCCTTCAAATACCACCCTCTACAGGGTTCGACACTTGGGACCAAGATGATCAGAGACCCATTCCACGCCGGCAAACGTCCACTGAGCCAACAGTCGCAGGTCGTAAAAGCGAAGTTGGCGATGCAACGACTCGACATGTCAGTCTGGGCAAGGCATTCGCGGTCGCGCGTGGCTGGACCGGGGGGGAGGGGGCCTCTTTCGTGCATCTGCTCTTCGTATGGCTGGCCTGTGCAAAACGGTCCCTCGTCTTCCGACTTTGGAGGACAATAACCAATAACAGTGATGAGGCATGGCAATTCGCAGCGGCGTCAGCAGAACTACGACAGTGACAAGAAATTCGGGCCGGTGTGGATCTCAACCGCTACTCCCAACGGGGCTAGGTTGGCAAGAGAGCGATTTATTGGACTCCCGTCAGGGGTCCACTCTTTTTCATTCTCTTTCTCTCGTCCTAGCAGCCCGGATCCTGCATATCCATGCGCTTTCAGGCAAAGACGCCAATTGCTAGGCAGCACCATTCTCATCAGATTCCGATCCATACAAACGTCTGGTGCAGCTTGTGAAAGGGGGAGAGAGGGAAAGAAAGACGGAGGTGGGCCAAAGGAAAAATCCATCCGCCTTCTCCCGCCAGCGTCACGCGAACAATGCCAGTCATCACGGTATATCAGGTTTTGTGAGAGCTCGGCCCAGGATGACGATGATGTCTGCTCTACAGCCAACCATTTCGTACAGACAACTGACAGTCTGACGAGGCCATGTTGCCTGCCCCGGCTTGGTCGTGTTGAGGATGAATGACGATACGGCCTGCACGGCGGCTCATGCAATGCGTCGAGGGCTGCTGAAAGCTGGCATGGCGTTGATATGGATGGATGGATGGATGGATGGTTGAGGTTCGTCGACATGGTCAAGGTTTACCCCCCTCCCCTTCCTCCCCCGTCCATTTCATGACAACCCTGGTTGACTCGTTAACTCGGCAGTGGACCTGGCACCATCTACGCATACCCACCAGAGTGTAGTCGTTCAGGGATGCGAGAGAGGGAGTGGATTGCATTGCACACCAATGGACCGGCTACCAATGTGTCAAACCTTCTAGGAAACGCCTGTGTCGGTCGCGCAGGTTACGCAACAGAATGCTGAGGTCCTTGTTCAGCGCTGGTGATGCAACCACCCCTCTCTTGTCGCTCCTCCTACGTACACTCTCCCTCTCTCTTTCTCTCGCTTTTCCAAACCATCTGGCTGTCTCCAGTCCTCCCCCCGCTTGTCTCTCTGCCCTCTCCCTTACCTGAATAATCAACCGGGACGGATGACGAATCATGGCACCCCCTACGGATTACTCGTTCATCCATTCATCATACATGGAAGTTTTGTCTTCAACAAGACCCACTAACCGCTGATCTGACTTCTCCGTACCTTTTCACCAAGTATCCACCATGATACGCCATCTCGTTCCAAGGTTAGTATATGTGAGATACTCACAGGCTCCACGCTCTTCGAAGCCCCAATTATCAAAACGAGGACACAAGAATGGACCTGCATGTCGCATACAAGCTGGCCAAACCCGGATGCGCTAGCTAGTCTGATCTCGGCTTGATGCTTATCGCCGGTCACCTGCTCTGGAGCATCATCTGGTAGTATAATCCAGTCGAGGGAGGGGGGGGGGGTTCCGATTGCTGCTTTGAATTTAAAAATATCTCTCTCGCCCCCGCTCATGAAGGTTCCAACGTAGAGTAAATATTTACCGCCACCCGCAAGCCAGGTAGATGCGACCGAAGTGAGCTGAGAGACCTCGAGCACCTTTCAATAATTCATCTAGGCCCCCCCCCCTGTCTACACTCCTCTTTTCTGCATTTAATCCGTCTACGTCAAACCGGTGACTATCTAGCTCGACTATCGTCTGCTGGTCAGTTTGGTTTGGACTAGTCTGGTTCTGAACCATTACTCTGCATGCGATTTCTCGCATAAGGTTTGTCTTCACGTTGCTGGCAGCATATATGATTCTCGTCGGAACCCCGAATTTTGGGGCGACCGATTTTTCATTTCAAACATTGTTATCGTTGCTGTCCTGGTGGCTTGCACAGCCACTTCAAGTCAACGGCAAAAGACATCTCGAGTTCCCTCAACCAGATCCTCGGGCTGATCCTTGCACTTGCATTCTGATCACGAGGCTTGGCATCATTGTCTCTTCTCTTGTTGGGAAAAGCGCACTCTCACCTCTCTGGACTTTGCAAATGAAAAAGGCCAGTTGCAGCAGGATGCTACGGATCCAGGAACATCAATAACACTGACACAAAATTTCTCGATCACTTTGCACAATCCCAAGTAACAGTACTTGGGTCATTGACCGCAGACAGCTGTCCAGCCTTTGCAGGGTCGATGGTTCTGGCCTGGTGACTTGACGGAGAAAAGTCATTCGAGCCCCGCGTCGACGGACTGAAAGTGATTTTCCGTCGGCCAGAAAGCCTGTGGCCTTTCACATTGCATCGAGCCTGATCTCGAAATTGCCCTCGCTACCTGCATAGCCGAGAGCTGACTGCAGGTTGCTGCTGGAAGAAATATCAAAAGTTTCGGCTGGCCGTCCGTCGGCACTTGGTTTCAAGCCTGCAACGCTGAGCAATTTGATCGCTTTGATAAACAAAAACGTTTCCCCTTTCCTTCCATCGCGCCACGCGGAAAGGAAGGCCTGGCGCGTGCAGGGACAGCTGCTTGCACCAAAAGTTTCGACGTTACACCATCCTACGAGTCTCAAACATCGATTGGCTTCGGCATTTCCGTATGATACTGCTAGCAAACGATACACGACGAGAACTCCTCCGGCTTGTCAACACGTCTTTTTCACCAAAGCCTCCAGGACCCCTGGGTATCTAAATCGCCTGGGGAAACTTATTGATGGCTCACCATCTTACTCAACTATTGTCAGATGAAGTCAGCCCACAGATCTGACTTTGCTCTCGCCATCTTCCACTGGCTCTTTCAGAGAGCTTGCCAAGACGCACAGCGGACTTTACATCACTAAGGGGAGAATCGAAAATCGAAAATGGGCTCATCAGAGCGTGGCAGGAGTCCCAACTCCATCATGAGGAGGTCGTTCAGCACTCCTGATGGAGCTCATATGCCGAGGAACACGGCGGAAGAATCCCAAGCCCAGTCAGGGGAGAAAAAGCGAAACAAACTTGGTTATCACCGGACGTCGATCGCGTGCAGTGAGTTTAAAAAAGTTGGCAGAGTCATGGCGCATTCGATGACTAATGCGGTGGACTGCAGGCCATTGTCGACGAAGGAAAATACGATGCATCGCGTCGCCTGACGTACCGAACCGATGCGTGAACTGCATTCGGCTGAAGAAAGAATGCAGTTTCTACCCCGTCGACCAGCAACCTGGTTCTGAGCCACGGCCCAAGGCGTCTATGAAGCAGGCGGGAAATCTGAGCGTATCATCGACATCGTCGTCTCCGGCACATGGAGCAGGCAGCCCGGCAGATACACCGTCAATGACGATGCGCGGTCCCGTGGTATCAGCGTCTGGCCCGCAGATGGCCAGCGCTGAATATTACTCTTCTGACGCTTGTGGTGAGTCGAACGAGGTGTAGATTTGAGATGCGCTCGTTTGGCTAATTGATGGTCGACCACAGCTACGCCTCACGGATTGACAGCAGGCAGCCAATACAGCTTCTCGAATCAGCCGACGCCTGGTTGGATGTCAGCGGACATGAATCATGTCGGTACGGCGAAGCCCGACGGCGTGATGCCATGGCACGCATACCCAGCAGAGCCTCCCATGAACGGTCAGCTCTCTCCCTACCCTCAGACGTCATCCGCGCCCGCGACATGGACGTCAGGAACATCCGAAGCGGGGTCGCATGACGAGATGAATTGGGGTGAATTTCCCTCATCAATACGATCACTCTCCTACAGCGGCGAAAGCACCGAGAACCATGCCCAAACTCCCTTCATGTCCATGACCTCGGCTCAGCCATATGAAAGACGACAATCCACGCTGTCCGACGTGTATCCGCCCCCATTCGGGATGGCCAACGTGAACACGCCAACCCAGAGCATGCCTGGAACATCCTACATGCCTCCCGATGTGGTGCCATGGCAGCAACAGCAACAGCAGATTTTTGCCGCACAAGGCCAAGCCAACAATACCTGGTCATACGGAGCGTCCGAAGGGGGGGGGCAGGTCTTGTTGACAGAGGAACAACGGGGGACACCCCGGGTCTCGCAGGGTCCATCTGGGGTCTACTACTCCACTTGAGTTTGAATTGCTGAAGCCTGTCGCGACTCCCAGAAATCATTGACCACTAGCACACCACCGACAGGTCGATGCTTGTGCCGGCAGTCGCGTCACATAACAGATGTGAGCTTCTCTGCGGATTCTGTATGGGTTGCCGTATCGAGACTCGCCGCCGCCGCCGCCTGACCTAATCTCGCGCTCACAGCAGCTTCTACGATGTTCGAAACAGGAAGAAATGGCGAATGGGCGATTGCAAGCCTCACCTGCTTGGAAGATTCAAATATCTGACGAATCACGAGCTAATGAGCGAAAAAATGTTTCTCCAACAAAACCCGAAGTCTATCCACGGCATTTCAAAAAGGTTCCATCTCCAATCTTCAGAGCGGAGAGACCACATGCCCTCGCGATGAGGGATATTGGGGCACGCCGAATTTTGCAAATGTGACGCGACATGTGATCTAGACGACGAAGGCTGCCGAATCGAAATAGAATGTCAGGCATTGCTTTTTTCTTTTCTTATACGATGGGCGAAGGTGGTTACATCAAGAAGTCGGCAGGAGCTAGTTATATTTTGCCCAACGTGGCGATTGCTGGACCTCGTCCGGTGACGAAAGACCATAATATAGGGACAAGGCTCATGTCCGTATAGTCAGTGACGCGTCTCGAACAATCATGGAACGGAGCTGCTGGTGCGATGGATTTCTTGGGCTATCCCAACTTCAATTGGCGCACGGCGTACGATAATTATCTACCGAGCCAGCAACGCAGACACCCAGGCAAGTATAGAAAGTTTTCTGATACATTCGAATGTGCATATATCAAAGCTCATGGGTGCGTCCCGCTCCCTGTCATGAGACGAGACGCCACGTCAAGACAAACAAAGTGATGTAGGCACCCAGACTCAAGGCCGTCATCAGCAAAACTGTGTCCCCACTGGTTTCGAACTTGCGGCTGATCAGCCCTTCTGACGATTCAGCCGTGAAAAACTGCCGGTTTCCCCTATATCGTCGATGGACGGCGACGAGAACGACGGCGGACCCATAGGCAGCAAACAGAGCCCCTATGGCATAGAATTCTTGGGTGAAAATCTTGAGGATAACCAATGCGAATGAAAATTGTCCGAGAGCGGTGCGCATGTAGGCACCTTCGAAGGTGCGTTGGGCTGCGCGTACCTCGACGAGTCTTGTTTCTTAGCCGTCAGTCAAAGGCAACGACAATGGCACTGACACAGGCGACGATGGCAAGGACGGTGGCAATCACGGGTTCTCGCATATCCAAATACTGCATCGACTCACTCCTGCGAGGTGAGAACCACCGATCGCGCCCTGTGATGGCGGAGATGCAATTGCTCTTCTGGGTGTGGCTATGACATGGCCGTTGTGGATTAGCCCTTGTGTGTGAAGACAGATAACGCAATGGGGGGCCGACCATACGTGGAACATGGCGAAGAAACTCTGTTTCACGTCAGTCGCGCGGACATTGGCCTCCCGAGCGAAGAACGGAGGAAGCAGCACGTGCAAGACGCCGCTCTCGCTCAGCTTTGTGCAATCTAGATGAACAAGGCCGATACTGTGTGCGCATGAGGTTTCTTGTTGGGCCCATTGAGCCCGGACAAGGCTTACTGTTACCCATCCGTTGTGGTGGGCGCCGCAGCAGGAATTGCCACCGCCAACTGAATCACGTGTGCCGCACCAATCTAAGTAATCTACCACTTGCTTGTTTCCTGGAGCTTTTCCCCTACTCGGCGCGCTTGATGAGAGGCAGAATCACACCTTGTGCCTGGATTGAATCCTGCGAATGCATCTGCAAGCACCTGACCATCGAAGCCTCTGGTGGCAAAGGCCGCTTCTGGCATCGGTCGCACTCGCCATTCTTCGAGAGTATTCAGTCGAACAAGTTGCAATGGAGATTGGTCGTTGAAAACTGTGGGCAGACCGGTGCTGCGCCTTGTGTGGCTGAATGATAAAATATTCGGACCTCATTTCGGGACGCGCCGCTAGGCTCGAGTCCCGACTGGCATCGGACGCAATCGGAGAGGAGGAGCGGGGCCGTCTGCTCGACCAGGCGCAAGGAACAGCCCAAATCACCATTGTATGCTGGTGTGCTTGCCTGATACTTCATGCCGGCTACCCAGGTAGGCACAGCCCTTCCTGATCTTGCCTGTGTGGGTGCTGATTTCATCTACACTGACAGGCATTTGAACCGCAGTGTCGGATCCCATCAACGGTCAAGGGTGTCGACAAAGACGGTGCCCGTGCCCATCTTGACCAACGCGGTGCTGAATCAAGCCGCCTTCGGCCGAAAGGGAAGTCAATCGACCGGTGAGACAATCTTTGCCGAAAGGTGGTCGGTGCACCGAGCATCCAAGCTTGTAGCGAGAACCGTTTGAAACGCTGTGCCAGACCGCGGCAACGATGCGCTCGAGGCATTGTCGCTGGGGGCTGGCAGAGACTATCGTCTTGTGGCAGCGGGCAACATATACGAGCTTGAGGCTTGACGAGCAGCTTCGCCTCGAAGGGGGTCCTGAGCTCATTGTGTTGTGGTAGGTGATGCCGGTCCAGTTCGTATCTTTGGAGGTGCCGCGACGGTGGACGAGGCGTCCTCTCGACGTGGGGCGAGGCACACAGGCTGAGATTCAGCCCCGAGCCATTGACGATGGACCAGGCTGGGGCAATGCAATTGAGCCACATTCCCGCCATTGGCACCAGCAATCTTGCATGAAGCTGCAGCATGACCTAATGATGCAGTCAACGTCTTTCCTTTCCTGCTAGGCGTACGAAGGAGGAAAGGAGACGGATGCAGTGCGCGACGACCTTCACGCCCTGGGGGAGCGATCACTCCAAATCCGTGTCTGCCCGACGCATGTCTGCACTCTAATAACCAGCAACGTGGCCGCAACCACCATACGGTAATGATCAGGCACCTGTTGATGGCAGTGAGCTAGAAGACGGAGAAGCCCGATATGGTTTTAGTCGATGGTGGGACACTGGCCTTACCGCCCAAACGGAACACTCCGGCGCATATACACGCACAATAACGCTGAGCCGTAGGCCAAGGGCCCACGGCTGGGCGGTACCCCGAGGTACCCTGCTCCCCGGAGGTGCAGAGGCAGATACCAGCAGCGACTGACCACATGGTGGCGAGGTGTCTCCCCACCTCAGCCCTGCCACACACCGTTGTTTATCTCGTTTATCGGGGCCAATCACTTTCCGCCGTTGTGGGCGAGTGGGAATAGAGAGCCCGCAGAAGGGCGCGAATCAGACGGCCGCGGGCGTTGCACAAACGGGCAAAAATGGTGCGCTGATTCGGTTGCAGAGCCCACCACCACCAAGGGCGCGTCATGCACATGTCGGGGACCCAGGAGACTGAACCTGCGGCAAGGCCGGAGATGGGGGAGGGGAGGGAAGGAGAGGAGAGGAGAGGAGGGGGGCCAGCTGCTGACAGTACAGTATCGTACATACATCAGGTACTTTGGGTAAGGCAAGGCAGGTGCAGACCGCCCACCTTCGGTACCTGAAATAGCTCAAAGGAAGGCTTGAGGGAGGCGTCCAACGTGGTGTGCGTGGCTGCACGGAATCCAGGGTTCGTGACGCCACAGCACCGCAGACCAAAGACAGACACACCCAAGGGGAGGCAAATTGGCACTTATCAGTCTGACCCGGTAGACCGACAGGGGATGCAGACGATTTCCTACATGCGAGCTGTGTTGTAAGCGCCCGTTGTCGAGTCGCTCCCCTGCGCTGTCCGTCCCGCGCGTGCCAACTCTGCCTCTTTGATAATTTCTTTCCCCCACCCTCTCTCTCTCTCTTCATTACGGCGCATCACAGGCTTGATTTGCTGCCAGTCCTCACTCGCCCGTCCTCTCGACCTAGCCATCACCGTCATTGACACTGACTACAGACACTCCCTCCCGGACCCCATCATTTGGCGAGTGCCGCCGGCGAAGCATGCAAGGAACATGACCCCTTGCCGTGACTGAACTTCACTTCATTCCCCACACACAGATGCTGTTCGACTGAGAATCCCACGACCGTCCGACTGCTTCGTCTCTGCCTTGAACCCATCCTTATATATACTCAACTGCTGCCCCCTTCTCAGGAACCTCCCGCGCCCCCCTCCCCCTCTGCTGCGGCGATATGATGGCTCCTAGTCTCATTGAGCCACCTGGACTCTTGCAAAACCCGGCTTCGCGACCCCGCAACCCACAACCTTCAGCCTCCAGTCGCGTGGCCTCACCATACGCCTTTGGCTTGTCGCCAAACCAGCCGGACACCACCTCGCCTGTCACGGATCGCCATGGGACACCGTTTGGCTCAAGCGCGACCTTGAGTCAATATCAATCCAGTGACTTTGGCGATTTTGACGACGATCCGTTCTTTGGCGCCTCCTTTACTAATTTTGATCCTGCGACGCCATCCTTCCTGGACGAGAGCTCTTACACCAACAATCGTGGGCTCGCCGAGTCCTCCAAGGACGTGGCCGGCGCGCCCGACTATCCTCTGACGCCGACGCACACGGCGTCTATCCACGCGACATCGCCCCGATACGATCGCAAGGACATAGGCATGGATACCGATACAGACGCAATCCCCGAATCCATCTCGCCGTATCAGCTGCAGAAGTCCCCCCCCAAGCAGCAGTCCCTCACCGTCAATCCATCGGCTCTCTCACCGACTCACAGCAACAGCTACTGCAGTGGGGAGGGCGTCGGGGCCGGCGCCTTCTCTGCCATGGGGCCACAGAGCCCCAGAGTGACCGTGTCGGTCTGGGATAGGGACGGCGATGCGCCGATTCATGCCGCGGAACGTGTCTTGGGCAATTACACTTCTGACGCTCACAATGACACGCGACACGCCGGTGATCCCATCGCCGCGCATCTCATTGACGAACAGACCACGTCGGCATGTCGCGGCTTGTCCGACGATCGGCGACAGCCACTCGGAGCAAGTCGAACCGGATTGGATCCCCGGAATCGACCGGCGGAAGAGGTGCGTACCATCAACGAGATTGCGTCTCAGCGCGAAACGGACCTGCGGAACCAGGAAGTCGACCAATGGCTGTCCGAGAAATCGAGCAGCACGTCCCTTCCAACGGAAAACCCTGCCGAAGAGTTGCGAGCAATTGACAGCCCCAGGGATGATGACGACGGCATACCCCTCGGAGGCCGCACGGAAAACCGTTACGTACCGGGGCAGACGTACTTTGAGGGTCTCGGCGGGCAGATATCCAACATCGACCAGGAGATCATTGCATCGAATCGGGTGTGGGGAGATGCTCCGGTAATCCCGGCCATCCAGGCGGGAAGACCGGGCAAATACCAACCAGAAACTTCCCAGGATGCCATCAAGAGATACGAGAACATGTGTCGCGACACCGATTCCGTGATTTCGAGATCTGCGACCTGGGGAACTCGTCGGCGAAGTCTGCCAAGCGCCGTCGACGTCGAAGGTGTGATAAGCGGTAATTTTCTCAAGAAACTAACAATCAGTCGCGGCAGTGCGGAAAAACAAAGCAGACCGAGCAACTTTCTCAGGGACCTCCGCGGTCTTGTCAGGCGTCCCAGTGCCAACCAGCTCCGGAAACGGCCCAGGAGCCGTTCTCGTGGTCAGTCGGTCGGCCAGACGGACGACGAACGGTCGCAACAAGGGCTAGGACAGCCTGCAGAGGGCGAGAGTTCGCCGCATCTCTCGCCTCCCTTGGACTATTTCGGGCCCGGAAGGAGGTCCACGCCCAGCATCAACACGACGTTGGCCTCGGTGGGCCAGGGGCTGGCATCCATGTGGACAAGCCATTCTCGTGATGGCTCTATCACCAGCATTTCGCCCACAACCTCGCCCAGGCCATCTCTGGGAAACCTGACCGTAAAGACCTCTCTCCGAAGGCCTCGGAGTA
The DNA here is from genome assembly GCA_001636675.1 of Moelleriella libera RCEF 2490. Classification (NCBI taxonomy): domain Eukaryota; kingdom Fungi; phylum Ascomycota; class Sordariomycetes; order Hypocreales; family Clavicipitaceae; genus Moelleriella; species Moelleriella libera. The sequence goes on along the minus strand of AZGY01000008.1, from coordinate 827,917 downwards.
AATCAGATATTCCCAGGACCACGGCTGGTGCAGGTGGAACAGAAAGCCCGTCCAGTCTTGTTGAGATATGGCGTAAGTCTGGGGGACCTCCGGTCGCCCCCGTGATCCCCCTTGGCCAGAAGCGCGTGGCAGACGATGACGAGGATGACGACGACGACTTTTGCAATGAGAGCGACCTGCGGGCCGACTCGCACATGATCGACCAAATCACCCCAACTCTCGCCGGGTTTCAGCAACACGTCAAGATGCTGAATCCCACACTTGAGCACACGCATCAATACCTGGTCGATCGCATCGCCCACCAGCAAGTTGTGAGATATAAGCATTTATTACAGGCAAAAATAAAGCACCTCCGCCTGGATGGTCATTGTACTTGTGGTTCGCTTTGCGTGGCACTGGGCGGATCAGCCAACATTCTCGACCAAAAGGGGGCCATCAGAGGACCAGATCAGGTGCCCGCAGGTTTGGATGATGACGAAGGTCCCTCGGTCGAGGGGGCCATCAACCAAGACAGTTTTCCCCAGGGCATTCCCATGCCGCCGACTCATTTTCTGCCTGCCGAATTTGAATGTCAGCTTTGCTTTCAGAGAAAGAAGTGTCAGAAACCTTCCGACTGGACAAAACACGTACACGAGGACGTTCAGCCATTCACTTGCACGTGGGACAACTGCAAAGATCACCACAAGATTTTCAAGCGCAAAGCTGATTGGGTCCGCCACGAGAACGAAGGCCATCGTCATTTGGAGTGGTGGACTTGCGATGTGGATGATTGTCGGCACGTCTGCTATCGCAGAGATAATTTCCTGCAGCATTTAGTACGTGAACATAAGTTCATGGAGCCAAAGGTCAAGACCAAGGCTGCGGTGAAGCGCACCGGAGACATGGATCCCACCTGGCGCAAGGTTGAGCAGTGCCATGTCGAGACCCCAGATCGCCCGAGAGATGAGCCTTGCCGATTCTGCGGTAAGGTATTTCCCACATGGAAGAAGCTCACGGTTCATCTGGCGAAACATATGGAGCAGATTTCGCTACCGATCCTGCGGCTGACCGACGCCAAATCGAAAGATTTGGCTGCCGATACCATCATAAGCCCAATCCGGGACCCCCCGTCCCGGCAGATGATGCCGCCGCCGCCGCCAACCGCCTCGTCTACGCCTTCAAGCGGATCCGTTCGAGAGCGGCGTCGTCAAACATCCCCGGCCCGACAGCAGACGCGGCAGGACTATGGGCAGCGGCCGGGCATGGGCTTTGACCAGTCCTCCCAGTTCCTGTATCCCACTGGTCTGCCATCAGGCCAAATCTCATCACAACAACATCTTTACTCACGGCACTTCACTGAAATGGGACAGAACATGCCCCAACCCAACTCAGCTCTGAGCCAGCCGAGTATGGCAGTTCAACGTGATCAGCAAGGGGTTCGTGGAATGTTGTCCGGTCAGCCCAATGGCTTCTTGTCCCCAGCACCTCAATTTTTGAGCATGCCCGAGACCGGCCTGGAAGCCTTTCCGCAACTGGACATCAACGCGCTCGGGCTACAGAACATGGGCGACCTGCAGCTCAGCGGCCAGTTTGGCGAGCAAATGGGATATGAGCCTCCGATGGCTCCGTGCAGTGTCAACAGCAGCCCCTTCAGCGGATCTGAATCTTTACCGACATACCCTACTGTACCAAACCAAACCGCGTCGAGGAGCAACTTGCAACAATCAGGGTCATGGAACGACCAACGTCCGTACCTGTGAGCAAGACAGAGTGGGGGCTTGTTCAGTCCATTTTCATCTGCGTCTTTATCATCAGTCATATGACCATTGTGCGCATTCTTCAGCTCGTTTCCCTCTTTGAGGTCTCAACGACACAGCTGAACACTGTTTGTAACTGCTGTCGGTTCATGGGCAGAAATCTAACTTCAAAGAGAAGGGTGTGATGTCACAAATGGCACCGAGTTCAGCGTCTCCCGTGATTTGGAAACTCGAGCGGGATCGCAGTCCATGGGGTAGTTGAAGCAGCCAGGGGCCCTGACGCTGGGGCTGTGCCGAGGGAGGAATCGGCAAAGTCTTGTATGCAGGTCAATTTTTCGTAGAGGTCGTCCTCGATAGAAGCGCCGCAGATTCCAGGCCTGACACGGCGCTTACAAGGACGCGCATAGATAGATGTACATAATCAATGCTCACACGATTGACAAAAAGAGGTCTTTCTGAATCCTGAGACGCTTTTCTGGCACGCGACGTGTCGAGCACCGCTGCATGTACAATGCCTCTGCAAAGGAAGCATTGCCGCCGCCGCCCCGGCCTTTCACACAAAGTCCCGCGGCAGTCGCGTGCACAGTCCCGTGTCGCCGGCCTGTCAGCAAGGTGAAACCCGCCGAAGCGGGCTTGATGGATGATCCCATGCCAATGCCAATGCCAATGCCATGGGACCCGGCTAGCACAGGTAGGAGGTACCTGGTAGGTGGGTGCTGTTGCTTGCTTGCTTGCTGCTTGTTGTGGATCATCAGACAAGACGAGGTGAGGCGAGACCGTTCATTTGTGCAGAGAGACAACAGCTTCCATGTCGTCCGACCGGGGACATGGGCGAACAGCGGATAATACGAGGGCCAGCGCTGGACATTCCCGGTCGGGGAATGATGCACACGGCGCGGGACTCTGCTCATTTTCGCCGATTGATTGAAGGACCCGACCACCTCGCACACGACGCACACACGCACGCAGCACCACTGTAATGCATTGTTTTGTATTGGATTGAATTGAATTGTGATTGTCAGATGGAGTTGCTGCTGTAACGTGTTGGTGAGATCAACTGATCGATCGCTGGACGATCATGCGACATTCATGGCGTGATGTGGAGGCCGGCAGCAACATTACCATGGTACAGACGCGCCCGAGGAGTAGAACAGGAAGGAGGGGGAGGAAGAGGAAGAGGGGGAAGGAGAGAAGTGCCTGGAGCAAGAAGGAAGGGGGAGAGGAAGAGGAGAAGGAGGACGAGGACGAGGAAAAGAAAGAAGAGGAAGCGAAAACGAAAACCCTTGTGGTGATTTGCCTCTGCGAGTGCCCTCTGCAACAACTAACTGCTGCCTCGTCGACGATGATGACAGACAGCACCAGCCAGCCAGCCAGCCAGCCAGCCCGCCAGCCCTGAATAATGTCTGTTCCGTGCTGTGCCTGAATAACAATGGGGCCAGGGAAGTGTAAGGGGAAGTGAAAGGCCCCCCCCCCCGGCTAACAGCGCCGTGCAGGGCTTCCGACGGAGCTTGACGTGCTGAGTAAGGCAATCAATCCGCTGTCCATTTTGCTGGGATGTCCACGTTGACACTTTAAACGGGCCTCTGGCGCTGCGAGCTTCCGTCCCGTTGCGGCATGTCGTGCGACGAACCTACCACTCTAGAATGAAACTGATGACGGCATGCCCAGCCAGGCCTTGAGGCGCCGCGGGAGACGGCCCACTGCATACTTACTTACTTTAGGCGGGCTGTTGTCTAAGGCTCGTATTCGAACACGTAAAATACCGTACCTAAGGCAGGTATGTACGTGCTGTGCAGAGAGGCTGCTGGAACATGCCGGCCGCCCCCAGCAGGACCGCCGAGGGCATATCTGCACTGCACAAAAGGTATTACGTGTGCACCACAGATGTGTACGGCCAAGCTCAAGCGTCTGCAGCATGGACGGGTCCTGTACGGAGGACGACGTGGCAGGTGGATCGGGGACGCATAATAAGCTCGTGGGTCCTCTCCTGATGGGACGCGGGCTGCCTCTTGCTGCATGGAGTAGTCATGCAGGGCCCTTTTCTCGTATCTTTTGTCGAGTTCAATCACTATCAAGCATCTTGGCACGGTAAAGCAAGAAATATCATTCTCGCCCACTCGCCCGAGTCCAGTCCAGTCCAAAGTGTCGGTCAAGCCGGCAGGAAGGTGAATCAATTGAAGACATCTGTGGAGGGGGGACAGGAAGGAAGAGGGAAAAGGGGAGAAAAGCATGCGCCTCGTTCTCGCTGGCCGCCGTTTCAAGGTGTCTGGAGATCCGGTTTCAAGCGTCACACCACACGAGAAGAAGAAAAAAACGGCTTTCTCATCGCCACTGGATAAGCGGCGGCGGCTGCGGCGACGGCGGGAAGGGAGGGGGAAGGAGCGACAAAGAGCCTGTCTCTGATTGTCTCGCGATTTGGCGGGAAGGGAGTGAGTGAATCGCAGAGCCCGCGGGCGTAGGCGCCGACGGACGGGCGGGCGGGCGGACGAGAATTCACCTGGATTAGAGCGGCTTCACAGCGAGCGGAAAGGAAAACCAGCGACTGACTGCGTGCACATGTCCAGCGTCCCTTTCCGAACCGGCACGGGGAACGATGGGGTACCTTTTGCTCGCTTGAAGGTTGATGGGCGCCGCACAGGATATATGGACTTTAATGTAGATCGCTTTTCTTGGAACAAACCGTTTTTTTTTTTTATTTTTTTTTGGCGCCCGGGTTGCATGGGTGGGTTGACAATGCCCCTACTCCGTACGGCAGGTACACTGTACAATACACTACTTAAGTACCGTACGTGCGTATTCCTTACCGCCCCGTCTTCCCTTGGAAGAAGGAAAAAAAGCCATGTGGAGCAGGGATCAGATGCCTTTTGCTTTGGAGACCTCGAATCAGGGCCTGAGGCAACAGACATGGCAGCAGCAACATCAACAACAACAACAATAACGGCAGCACAGAGCATCCCGTGTGCCATGATCGGCTGTGTCTGAATTAGAAAAGAGCAGGGCGACAATTGGCTGGCGTCATACCATCTGCAGCACGGGCGATGATTCGCACACCAACGCACATCAATTTGCATGGCATATACCAAGCAAGCCAAGACGAAAAGTAGATTGATTCTGGCTCAGTGACGACGACGACGACGACGACGCGGCCGACAATGATAAACAACGCAGATGACCATGGCGAGATGGAAGCCGCCAACCACGGCAAATGGTAAACGCGTCCGTCTCCTTATTCCCCTCTCACCCCCCGGGCCCCATTCAAGGGATCCATGTCTTGTCTCAGATCAGGAACCAGTCAGGAGCGGGCGCTGCGTCCCAATTGGGCTTCGCGAGGGCTCGAAATAAATCCAGAAGGGGTGGCGCTGCGGCCGTGTGGAGCTCCTGGCTCCCTTGGCGCATTTGTTGGTTGCCGCATCTTCTGAACGCTGGGCCCCTGATGGATCATGTATTCGATACGCAGCAACTCGCGCTCGCACCAGCTCTTGAATCGAGTATTCGGGAACATGGAGGCTGGCTGTGGTGTCTCGATCCTGGACCTTGCCATCATCATGACTGTGGGAACATCTTCCTTTCCTGCCATCCTTCTTTCCCTCTCCACTCTCTATTCGTATTCATTCTCTCCTTCATCTCCATTCTGTCGTTTTCCAGCTCTCGTTCTTCCATCATTGCCTTTGTTTTCTTTTTCCTTCTTGGCGAAAAGTCAATGGGCAAATACAATCATTCAGCCGTGTCTTTCTTTTCATGAAATTATCAGCATTGCGTTGCTTTCCCGTCTCGCCCAGCATCGCCTTTCTCTAACTCTCTTTGGTTTTCGTCTGGCGTTTTGACATTGAGCCAATCGCCTGCCAGAGAGGAGAATGTAGAAGAGAAAGCGGCAAAGAAGAATAAAAAAAAAAAAAAACAAGGCACCCATCCTTCCCAGCATCGGGTTTTCGGCTTGAGCATCCATCATCTGCTGCTGCTCAAACCGACTTCCTGCGTTTCAGCCTCGACACCCCCCACTGTTGGAGTTGTCTCGCCACCACCACCACCACCACCACATAGACACACGCACCACTCTTACCCGGAGCATCTAGACCGACCGATCTTTCCTTCGCTCCAGCGCAATCGACGACTCGTTTCCGGGGCAGGGCATCGCATCATCGACCCGTGTGTGTTTTCCTCTGTCACCGAGTCCTCCCCTCCTTCGTTGTTTGTTTGACTTTTTGTACCTCTGTGACGGGGTTGTTCCTTGACAGACGTTTCTTTCTCGACGTGTGCCTTACGCTTCTCCTCTTTTGGCTATTTCACTCTTGAACACCTCCAGCAGTCGTTCAAGTCCAGTCTTCCACAATTGAACGGGGACAAGCTTCGGCCGTGAAAAGCGTCCGTAGCGAGACGCGAGCTCGAAATAACCTCTTATCCAGGCCGCCTTTCCATCCGTTTCCTGGCCACGTCACGCCTAGAAAAGACGGAAGAGAGTTCGTAAACTGCCTCTTCGCCTCCAGGGCCTTCAGAGAAGTCTCTTTGAGACGGGCTAGATGAAGGGCCGACCCTTTCCACAGTTCCTGTTCTGACAAGGCAACTCAATCTCCGTGGATTTCCCATCACTCAGACCTAGGGATAAGAGCTCATCATATCGCAGCCTCGGATTGCGCGGTGGCAAAGCCATGGCCCGCGGATGGAGTTGGCAACTCAAATGCATGGCCATTGTGGCCGTGGTAACGGGGGCAATGGGTGCGCAGATTCTTCAGACCAATGGCTTCAGTGATTGCGGTTCCGATTCAACCATCAAAGTCGATAAAATCAACATCAGCTACAACAATGACAACAAGACGGTGAGCTTCGATGTCGCCGGCTCTAGTAAAGAGCGACAGAATGTCTCCGCCGTCCTCGAGGTCACTGCTTACGGCAATACGGTTTACACCAACAGCTTCAACCCCTGCGACAAGGCCACGTTTGTTGACCGATTGTGCCCCGTTCCCGTCGGCAATTTTGCTGCTCGTGGCAGCCAGCAGATCCCCGCCGAGTTCACCAACATGGTTCCGGGAATCGCCTTTCAAGTACCAGACATCTCGGCTCACGCTACTTTGAAGCTCATGAGCCTGGACGGGGCGAAAAAAGTGGCCTGCATTCAATCTGATATTTCCAACGGCAAGAGCACCGATGTGAAGGCGGTGGCCTTCATCGCCGCTGGCGTCGCCGGAGCTGCCTTGGCTTTGTCTGGCATTTCTGCAGCCGGCGCCGCCGCAGCGGGCGGTGCTGGTGGTGGTCTTGGCACCATCAGCCCGAGCTTCAGCGAGACGTTTGGCTGGTTCCAGAGCATGGCCATGAACAGCATGCTGTCGGTCGACTACCCTCCCATCTACCGCAACTTCGCCAAGAATTTTGCATTCTCCGTCGGCATCATTCCCTGGTCCGGCATGCAGTCGAGCATTGACAGTCTTCGACAGAAGACGGGGGGCAATTTGACCGAGGACAACCACGCCTTTCTGCAGAATGCCACTCTCGTTTTCCCCGACGGCACGTCAAGAAGCCCTAACCAGGCCGCCTTCAATCTGAAGCGTGCCGTTGACGTGCTTGTCGACCTGGCGGCGCGCGACATTCAGACCTCCGTCAATTCGCCCGATGGCGCCGCCAGCAATGACGGAAACAGTTTCCAACACAGGGTCAAGGGCATCCAGGCTTTTTCAGAGCAGTTTCTCGTTCCCGAGTCCAACACCTTCATGACCGTGCTGCTCATCGTCGCCGTAATTATCGCCGCCATTGTCTTTGGCATCTTGCTCGTCAAGGTCATTCTCGAGGCATGGGCTCTGTGGGGTAGCTTCCCAGAAAGCCTCAAGGGGTTCCGAAAACATTACTGGGGCTCTATCGCTCGGACAATCACGTCTCTTATCCTTCTTCTCTACGGTATCTGGGTTCTCTACTGTGTCTTCCAGTTTACACATGGGGGCTGGCCGGCTGCCAAGGCCTTGGCTGGTGCGACTCTGGCCATCTTCACAGGAATTCTGGCCTTCTTCTCCTGGAAGATTTGGCGCGTCGTGCACGAAGTCAAGAAAAGGGATGGCGACGCCCGTGCCATGTATGACGACAAGGGAATTTGGACCAAGTACTCCCTGTTCTACGACTCCTACAAGAAATCTTATTGGTGGCTTTTTGTTCCAGTCATTTTCTACATGTTTGCCAAGGGCGTCGCCATTGCTGCTGGCGACGGTCACGGCATGGCACAGACCATTGCTCAGATGATCATCGAGGGACTCATGCTGTGCCTGCTGCTTTGGAGCCGACCCTTCGAGCGCCGATCCAGCAACGTCATCAACATCGTCATACAGGTTGTGCGAGTCTTGTCGATTGCTTGCATTCTAGTCTTCGTTCACGAATTCGGTATCAAGCAGACGACACAGACAGTCGCAGGCATCGTGCTCATTGCCGTCCAGGCTACGCTGACGCTCATGCTGGCCATATTGATAGTCTGGAACGGCATCAGCGTTTGCTGCACCATGAACCCCCACCGCAAGAGGAGAAAGGAGGCTGGTGAGTGACATTGACTTGACCGCAATCTCTCATCGTAACCTGACTGACAATCTTGCACAGAGCGACGCAAGCGGGACATGGACAACTTGACGCCGCTTGATGCACGCAATTCTCTACTCCTGGAGCGGCATCCGGAGACTGAAAAGTCAATGTTTTCCGTGACGTCGGTCAACATCAACGAAAAGGGACACGCTCGCGCAGACTCGGCCGAACGATACTACCCTCCAGGCGATGAGCTGTACCCTTCTGCGTCTTTACATGGCAGCCCGACGCATCGGCCACTTGTGCCGCCAACGGTCCAAGATTCACAAGGGCTTCTTTACGGAGCTGCGCCAATAAGCCGCGCTGATCAGTCATCGAGTCGTGACCGCCAGTATCGAGGAGGATATGGTCCAGCGTACAGCTACGGCAACGCAGGCTACAAGGGTGGATACTAATGGGAACCCGGTTCGAACGGGGCATTGCGCGTGCCTTGGTTCGATTTGTTGTGGTGCCAGCGATTTGCTTTCGAATGAGCCTGCAGAATTTTCTTCTTTGACGGGAGTGAATTTCACACGCTCGTCTTTTTTTCTTTTCTCGATGATTCTCTCTGTTTCATCTCTTGGACCACAGGATAAAACCTGCAGCTGATTGATCATCTCGCTGCCATTCGATCTCTAATAAATGGACCTTTTTGCGCAGGTAGATGCACATATCACATTGAGGGCAGCTACCTTGGGCAGCGAAGAAAGCGCCTATGGGTGCCGCTCCCATAGAGATTCGAGGTGGATTCATGTGGAATGTGAATATACATATATACGAATATATACGTATATACCTTCTCTATCTACGCCTTTTCATATTCCAAAAACTAAGCACCCGTGCATGTATTGTATTGTGAAACACCGTCTTGCTGCCGAGAGGCGTAGGCTCGACGATGAAGCGCTATGTAATGAATGAATGAAAATCATCAAGGGACAAACCTGATGCGCGTAGCTTCGGTGACGCGAACATGGTATTATGCATAGACTTGCTTGTAACGATGAATGGCAGCGAAGGTGGCGAGAAAACCAGAAATCCAGGACCGTCTATGAAGAGAGCGCCAAGCATGCATCGACCGCCAAGCCAACCCTGGCACGACAAGATCGGTCAGTATTGCTCATCAAGACACGAACAGGCCAGTATGTGAGGAACGACCGAGACAGGGGAAGGGGGAAAATCTCTCACCTTCCCTGCTTCTGATAGACCACATCGCTGATGATGTCCTTGTCGAGATCCGGGAACATGCCTGCGAGGGTCTCAACCACATTGGCATGCTCGGCACGCTGCAAGCGTTGGGCTTCGGCAGCTTCGGCACTCGCCTGTCTGGCCGCAGCCTCCTCTGCAGGCAGGGCATGTCTGGCCATGGCTTCTTGTGATTGCTGCTGGCGTATCATTGGTGGCAGTACCGGGGATCTCGGCGCGCTCACCGGCCCGGGCGACACAGGGCTCGTCTCATCCGAGAACATGCGTCCGATGGTGCTGAGAGGCTTCTGGAACGTTCGAAGCAGGCCGCTGATGGCGGCGCCGTCTTGTGAATCACCGTCGTAGGAAGAGGTGGACGGTCTCGGAGTCGAGCCCTCGCCGGCTTCCATTGACCGGCGAGAGCCAAAATCCGCGGGCTGGAAGCCAGACTTTTCACTGAACCCCTTTTGTGGCAGGTCAGGTGAAGTAGCTTGATGCTTCTCGGCAATGGCCGACACAGCCGCCTCGACGTTCTTCTCAAAGTCTTGGTCAGAGATTGTGAGCGACGACCGGTCCATACTCTCCACAAACTGAATGGCGCCCATCTACACACGAAGAAAAGAGAGAGAGAGAGAGAGAGAGAGTCAGCCAAACGTAGTCATCTCGCATATCAGATAATCTGTCGAGCGTACCAGGGATGAAAGATAATAGCCGGCTTCGCCGCCGAGCTTATCTTGATTCCTGAATCGCAGAATGTACTGCACATTGGATACCAAGTGTTCGGGATTGGACTGGAGCACGACGTAGATGAGGAACGGCATGAACGAGTCTGCGGATGAGTCGGCTTTGTTATGTTTCAAGAGACCTGTCACGGTCAGCTGAGACGCCATGTACCAACATGCATGCGGGACATACCGAAGATCACTTTAGAGCAATTAAGTACGCAGATGATCTTGTCACGAGGTGCTCTGTACGACTTGATCTTGAGCAGTTCTGCATGAAAGAGGGTCAGCATCGAGGGCTTCTGTGTGTGCGTGTTTCCCGCGTACCCTGCTGAGCGAGCTTGAGAAAGCGACGACCGCTCTCTCCGACGGGCGTGATGTCCAAGTGCTCCAGCTTAATCCATCCGTAGATGTTGATCTTCTGTGTCAGAATCTCGTCACGCTCTACATCTTCTTGGTGCTGTCCGCGGCGGCCCGGCCCCAAATTCAAGTCCCCTCCTTTCCTCTTGGGCTTGGCGCCAGGGATAGGCTTGGGTGGAGGAATGGCGGGAGAAAAGGTTTGCGAGTACAGTCGGTTCATGACGAGCTTTTCCATCCCCTCACGGGCATTGTCGAATTCAGCATCAGACACATCCCTCCACACCTCACACACCATCATCTTATTAGCAATAAAGGCCAGGAAGTCGCTGATGATCTTGACCTGCTCGTGGACCATCCATTGCTTCTTGGCAAATTCCGACAAGAACGACTTGAGGTATCGCGCGACAGGATCAGCCTTTTTGTTTCGCAGCTGCTCGAGGAATCTGTGAAAGTCGAATGGAAGGGTGGATTCGGGCTCAGGTTCTGGAGGAGGCGGCCGGTGCATGGAAAGATGGGGAGATGTGGGCGACGTGATGCTCGACGGCCGCCTGTCATCTGTCGATCTAGGAGGTGTCCCAAAAGTACCGTCTTTGGGAGGGACGGGCGGCCCTTCACCATCCACAGCTCGCTCCCTGGATCGATCATCGACCGGGGATGACGTGGAGATTTGAAGGGCATTGAAGTCCTTGAGCTGGCTGGACGTAGATCGAGAGAGCGGCTCCAAGCTGGAGTTGCGAGGTGGATGTTGAACAGAGCCAGAAAACAGGGGGGAGGCGATTTCCAGCCTGGGGGACATGACTTCCTCGGCACCAGGTCCACCACCTTCTTCACTAAACTGCTCCATGATGCTCTGGATCTCGGATCTTGAGCCTCCATCTTGCTCATCCTCACTCAAGTACCTCTTCTCATCATCTGTTCCATCCAATCGCGAAGGTGACAGGTCGTCGGAGCGGTGCGATCTGGCGGCGGAAGAAGGGGTGCGTGAGGGCGGCTGCGAGCCCGTCGGGGTAGCGGGAGTCGGATCGATGTAGGACGGCTCGTCTGCGGTGAGATAGTGAGGCACGTGCTGCTTGCCCATCTCCTGCACTGATGGTCTCAGAGTGGCCGCCGATGAGCTCATGGCATCCGTTGTTTTTCGAAACGCAACATTCAAAGGCTCGAGATTGGGCCTCCTGCCGACGGTTGCAGACGACGCGACCGGAGGCTCGGCTGGTTGAGGTGACGGCCCTGAGGCTCCATCTTCCGTTACTGACATGGCAGCCGGCTCCTGCTGCTGAGCCGACGAAAGTTGCTTTTCGTCCGACGTGCCCTCCGAGGCCGCATGCTGGCTGTCGTCAGTGGTGAGCTTCCCGTCGGGTTGGCTACTGATCCCAAGGCCCGAGGGATTCTCCGGCGGCGACATGCGCGGCGTCGGTGGTTGCCGCGATGTTCAATCGGCACCAGCACGGAAGCGGACAATGGTCGAGTTGAGATGATTGTTGTAGAACATTACTCGGCTCCAGCGCGGCTGAGATGCCGATGCATAGATGCGCGGCGGACGTGGGTGGCCAGCCAGCCAGGCCGGGCCGAGCGAGTCGTAGAACGAGCCCTGCGATGTCCGGGACTCGGGCCTGGCGGAAGGGTAAGCTGCGAAAAGCTGGTTGCTGGTGATGCGAGGCAAGGCAAGGCAAGAAGATGATGGCCGTCGAGGCTCTCGCCTGCAGTCAAAGAGGTTGCACAGAGCGCCGCCGCGGTACTGCTGCTGCTGCTGCCGTTGCTGCTGCGGTCGAGGTTGGGGCGGCAGGTGCCGTGGGGGAAAGCAGCGGGCCTTCCCCAATCACCGCCGCTCTCGTCATCTCGTGCCCCTCCAAAATGCCCCCAATTCTCGATATAAGCGTGTGCTTCTCAGAAGCTAGATGGCATGCCCGCAGGTCCAAAACGAGATTTCTTGAGGTCTTGGAAACGGGCAGAGAACGCCGCACGGGTATGAACAAGCACCTCGTCTTTCAACTATCGCATCGTGCAAAGGGTGCTTGGCTACTGAGACTGGCCGCGCACGGTGTAAACCTACCCCAGGGACGCGCTTTGGGAGCTGTCTTGCGTGCATTCCGGCTTGAGAGCTCCATGTTGAATCTATGTGTTAATTCAAATCATCCCGGCTCAGAATCAAACGACTATCGCATACTCCCCCCCATCAGCTCAAGACCCATCAGTAGAGACTACTTCGTCGACCATGGCGCCAGTCTCGCGATGATCAGTGAAGCCTGTCCATTTCCGTCTTATTTCCCTTCTCTAGAGCTTACGATCAGAACCCTCAAATCTCCCTGACCCAGCAGCTCCCAAACCCAAGGAGACGCTGCTTCAAACGAATCAGATGTTGCCATTCCTGCTCAACGTTTCCTTGCTCGAATAAATCAGCTGATACGAATGTGGGGTGAGAATCTGTGTCTCCTTTTCGATTATCTGCCGTCACCAGCTTCCCTCGAAAGAGCGCACCATGCTGGGGTGCGCACATTTTGGCCAGCAAGTGTCGTCTTGAGTAGTTTGCAGCTCACAACCTCGCTGAACGGAGCATGTCGAGCCTCCGCGTGCTTCGGATTGTAGTCTGACCGCGCGGCCGTTCTTGGATGGCTCGGCTCAGATCCTCAACTTGCGAGCCGGTTACTCCTTCAGACGAGTATCGTACGTGACTTTGCACTCTGCCCACACTTGCAAGATGTAATTGCTAGCCATCTCGGAAATCGCATAGGCAAAGCGAGAACGCATGAAAGAGCTTCGTGACGAAGCGCACAATCAACGGCTGGCAACTCGATGTCTTTTATGTTTGACGAACAGCAGTGGTGGGCCGAGGGCCAGATCGGGCGATTGAAGGCCTCGCCGGTTAACGATGATGTTGAGACCATCATGTGTGTGTTTTCCGAGAGTTCCATACAGAATCACGAGGCTCGTGGAACCGAAGGGCGAGCAACGAAACCCATATCGTGCTGGCCCGGACAAACCCGGACCTAAACAATTCATAAGGGCTGGAGCATCCAGTCATGAAGCTTCCATGCATTACTGTGAGAAATAAAATGACACGTTCGAGTCCCAAATCATAATCAACTAAACGCCGGCGCCAGGTCTCCCCGTCATGAATTTATTGGACAATTGGATTCACAAGGCGATTGCCCCTCGTCGCGACTCTCGCACGTGAAGAAGCCCCTGCAAGCCGCAGAAAACGAAGAATGCCTGTGTGGCGACAGATTGTCAGCATGGTGCTTCGGAACAATTTTGATCAAGAGTTGGAGATGCTACTCTCGCTGTCTCGAAGACGGTGACATACAGCGTAGACAATGACGGCTGTGAATATGGTTCCAGCTACAGCCTTGCCCTCCTCGGGACTCGGGTCCTCGATGCCTCCGACAAACTCCTCGTGCCCCGACCGGTAGAGCCCAGCGAGAATGCTCAGGATGATGATGGCGAATACGGAGATGACAGTGCTGCAGACCAGGAGTCCGGCGTTAGTGAGGCTGCGCTTCAGCTGAGGAGAAGGGGGCGATACGTACCACGACCAAGCGTGCATGGCACTGACGACGGGCTTCATGATGGCGGAGAATTGGCGCGAAGCCTCTCTGTCTTGAAAATCAAATGAAGGGGGCGGCGGGCCTCTGTTGCGCTGCAGAGATGTTACAGGTGAGGTTCTCGACTTGACGCCCAACGTATTGTGACGGCGCTAATGATGACGCCGAACACAATGTAGTACGTATCCAGCCTCGACACTTTTCTTGTTGCCTGAGCTGCCAGGCTGTTGCTCAGCCGCAGGGGTGATGGAGTGACAGGTGGGCCCCGTTGGCGCGCTGCCTAATCCGGGTTGGCCCCATAATTCTGTAGCTTTGTCCATTGCGGCTCTTCAGCCACACATTCCTTATCATCAGACTCAGACAAATCCTCAAGCCCTGGGCCAAGCTCAAAATCCGTGGCAAGTGGTCGACTGAGAACCGAATCTTGCCGTTGTCCGGTGCTGAAATGAGCGTGCTTGATTGCAAATCACCGAAGCAGCGTTCAGTGAATAATGAGTGTCATCGCACGCGGCATGTTTCGCATGGAAGTATGCGAAGCGCACGCCGACCTCTTTTATGCGCTTTCTTGTAGTGTCATGGCTGCAGAGCCAGAGACTTTACCACGCGAGTCGACCGTGCGCAGAGCACAGCAACTTGCTTAGCGGTTTTGTCGAAGAATCTGAAGTGCTGAGGGGCCTACGATGCGGTGAAGCGCAATCACGTCCTCTCGCCAGGATGGAGAGCATCGCGAGACTGGCCGAGTCGCCGCACACTTGCATAACTACATGTCTCTATTGATGAGTTGAACAGACTTGATAGTGGCATCGCGAGATTTATGCAGCTACTGAGAAGCCATCGAGCATTGATTGACGATAGCGCGGTGGAAGCTCTCCCATGGAAAGATGATCCCGAAGCCTCCTATCGTGTCAGCACGAACAGATACAAGTGAAATGTTCTCCAGAAAGATTCTGACTGAGGGTAGTTGAAGCAAATGGAGGAATTGGTGTCTCGAGCTCGTAGGCGGAGGGCTGTCTCAAGAATCCTGTGTCATTGCGCAAAATTCTGATGTGTTTGCCGGCTTGGGCAACTTTCACCTGCTTGCTCCAGACTTGACTTGTACTTATACCAAGTGAAAATGTTCATTTGAGCGCGGCGAACAAAAAAAAAACAAGAACAACAAAATCGGCAGCGGCTGTTTCACAGGACGAGAACGCGTCGCTCCGTTGTATCTCGTGCGGCTCTTGCGAAGGTCTCACTTTGTCGTGCCTCTGAGGATCGTTGAAATTGAGCCTACACTTCTCTCATTCTAGGCTGACGTTGTTTGCCCGTGGCGGTGCCATAGCAAGTCATATAGGTCGCCATGTACCGTCCTCTCAGTGACTTGCATCGAAAGTCAAATTGCGCTCCGGCTATGAGTAGTCTTCATTGCGCATCTTTTGGAAGCTCTTCGATGGGGAGCTCTCTTGCCAATCCTGATTGTCAGTGGAGTTGGCCTCAAACTTCCGAGCCCTTTTTTTTTTTTTTTTTTTCATTCTTGCTTTCTCCGGGTGCGCCAAGATATGCGCCGAGACTGAGATGAGATGACACGAGGTCATGGCACTGGCAACATCACCTTCTTGGTGACCTATACGTTGGCAAGCCTTGACATGACTGATGAACAGGGGTGTCAATGGGTAATACTATGACAATGCGGGTTTTTCTTTAGACGTCTGCTGCAATCGACGGGACTTGGAGCTTGCAGTGATGGTGAAATTAAGTTCTGTCTCTCAAACAAGGGACTCAAGCAGATCCACCCGTGGTGAACCACCCGATTTAA
This sequence comes from Moelleriella libera RCEF 2490, assembly GCA_001636675.1. NCBI lineage: Eukaryota > Fungi > Ascomycota > Sordariomycetes > Hypocreales > Clavicipitaceae > Moelleriella > Moelleriella libera. Next base: position 812,052 of record AZGY01000008.1, on the reverse strand, counting down.
TCAGGGTCCCCGCTGTAGAAGCATGTTGGGGAACACGCTTTGTATTCAGACCACGTCCCGTGGTCACGTTTTGTTGTCTCAAGCAGCCAAAACGTGAGTATCACAACGAATACACATGTGTGCCCTCTCAACCGTCTTTCTGCACGACTTTGAATCACACGGAAAGGTCCACTTCTCAAAGCATTCGCAGGACTCGAGAGCAGTGTGGCTATAGTGATGCGCAAAATTACGTCGCAGACAAATCACGATGGGTCGTCCATGGTAGTTTCACACCCAAGCAAATGCAAATCGCCGGTTGGCGAAGGCCCAACATGATGCAAGTAACGTGATGCAAAAGCTCGGTGCAAGCGAAACGATGCTACGCAAAGAGAGGTGCGAACTCAAACGACTGCAGCGAGGCCAAAAGCGCATTGAGAGGTTAGTCAGTCAGTAAAGCGTATGGTTTGGTTTGGTTTGAAGCAAATTTAGTCCGACATGGAAAAAGTTGGCTCAAAACTCGATAAAAGCCGCCTTCCTAAAATCCGCGATCGGGCACTATCCAGATCACGTGGGCTGTACTCATTCGACACGAGAAGCTCGAATCGCGCGATGTGCCCAAGGGTGAATGAAGCTGACCGATGGCACACGCAACGGGCGAAAGGTGGCTGATCGCTGACCGGATCTTGACCTTTCCTGCCGCAAGAAATCCCGCATCGACTGTCCGCCCAGTTTGAACCTCCAGCGACTGGACGAAAAATGGCTTTGGCCTTTCAAGATGACGCACATGATGGCACGCGCAACTCCAAGGCGAGGGTGAGTCTCGCAGGCAGATGGCGGCTGATGCCCAAGGTAGATGCCTGCACGGATAAAGAGACTGTAGGGCCCCGCGGAGAATTCTTGTCTTATCTGCCCCAAAGCACGGGATCCATAGTTCAATGTTCAATGAAGACGACGTTTCATATCAGGGTCCCTTTGACTTGCATCGTGGAGCAAGCCGTCCTACCTAGACGTCATGTCATCCTCTTGACTCGGCCTATTTGTTGGCCCCCAAGTCATGGCATCGCCCGCCCCCGCGGGCAGCCGTGTCCTTGAGGCGCCGCTTTGCCAAGTCAGGGCCAAGGGACCTTTAATCACGCTTGTCTCACGATGCAGCTTGATCCGGGGGAGGTCGACGCCTTTGGAGCCGAGACACTTGCCCAACAACATGTCCATCACCACCGATGAAATCGAATCGGGGCGACTACCACACGAGATGAGTCCGCAGCATGGAGACGCTGTCTGCTGCTGCTGCTGCTGCTGCTTGTGTTGGTGCCAGCCAAAGACTGTGCGATAACCTGAAACCGCTTGCACACCTGCGACTGTTGACCGGAAATGACGGCTAGAGGGCAGACGGTAAAAGGAGGCCCTATTTCATGGCCAAGGCGGCCGCTCAGATGTCGACGAGACCCAAGATCCGTGCGAAAATGCGAAACACCAAACAAACACCATCAGGCTGCCCGCCCAATCAGGCGCCCCGTCAGAAGGCCCCCCCCCCCACACCTGTTCGTTTCGACTCACACGCCTGTCCGCCCTCAGTGGCGCCCGGTCGGGTTCGCGAGCCGAGGACGACGATGGCTGAGTGGATGTTCTTCACCTACACCAGGCGTCTCACCAGCAGCACGCGACGGTGACACGGCAGAGGGCCAGGCGCCTTGGGTGAACAGCCTGTGGCTGGCTGCCGTGTAGCCGCCAGGAACCACTGCGCAGTCGAATAGGGCCCGTCGACCGGATCGACGACAGCCGTTGACAAACGATCCCCTTGTTTTGAAAACATCTGCTCTGCGTCTGCCCAGGAGGTGTTCGCGTCACACTGACCTTTTTGTCTTCGGCTTGCCAAACACTCGTTCGTGGGCTGTGCGCACCATGGGCGGCCCTTTTTTGCCCTTTGTCGCCAGACTCGTCGTGTTTTATTTCCCTCCTCCTACGGTCGAACAAAACGACAGACCTCCGGACATCGAGGTGCCTAAATTCTCATGGTTCCCCCCGTCCCAAATTCCTGACGAACTTTTATGCGTTTCCATGTGTCAGTCATCACACCTGGTTTCACCCTGGCCATTGGCAACCTCGTCACATCCGAACCGAGATCCCCACACCCAACTCGAATCGCGAGCGAGGGCTTTCATTCTATCTGAAGTGTTTCGTGGGTAGCGGCTTCGCCGTTAGGTCGTGTCCTGACATCTCAAAACGTCGTTGAGTCGCTGTTTCGCCAAGAGGAAGAGTTTGGAACAAAGAAGACATTGAGGGAAAAAAAAAGAAGAAGAAAAAAACTTCCTGCTGGCTGGTCTAGGCAGGCGCGCGAGCGAGCCACACTCATCAACTCATTTAATTCTTAATTGCGCGCATCGCCGCCCACACCTTTCTCCCCTTCTCGCCCAAGATGCGCATCCTCAATCCAACAATGGCACTTGTGCTTGCCTTCATCAACGGCTGCGGGGCCGCCTCGGAAGCTCCCATCATCAGCAACAACCCCATCGACGTCGCCTACACGGCCACCCTGCCGCAGACACCATTCTTCCAAGCACCCGGGCTGGAAGGCAACGTCAAAGGCTTCATTTCTGCTTCGGCACCCCCGAGCGGCGTCGGCGTTCGATTCACCGTGCGGTTCGAAAACCTGCCCAAGGAGGGAGGACCCTTTCGTGAGTAAAAACCCTGGCCAAGCCGACACCACTTACACCAGACTGCATCGTGCTGACCACTCGGATAGCATATCACATCCACGTCAACAAGGCTTTGAATGGCAACTGCACAGCAACAGGCCCACACCTGGACCCTGAGAACCGCGGCGAGCAGCCGCCTTGCTCTGGAAGCAGGTCATCGTGCCAAGTCGGCGACCTGGCGGGCAAGTACGGCAAGATCACCTCGGACCCCTTTGTCGCCGAGTACATCGACGAGTTCACTTCGTTAAAAGAGGGAGACCCTTCCTTCTTTGGCAACCGCGCCTTCGTCATCCATCTCGCCAACAGCACACGCCTGACCTGCGCCGACTTCGTCATGGAAGGTGCGGGCGCCGATGATGCCGTGGCAACCGCCACGGCATCGAGCGGATCGATCCCGGCCAATGCCACCTCTGCGGTCTCTGCTGTTCAAAGCACTGCATTCACCACTGCGACGCCAGTCTCAAGTCCATTCGGCACCTCTGGAAACTCGTCGACGCCAACGGTGGTGATTGCCGCTGCCGGTCTGCTCTTGCCGGGGTGGCTGACGTGGTTCATGTTGGTTGCGATGCTGGGGCTCGCTGGGCTGTGAAACCTCGAAGACTAAAGCACGGTGGCGGTAATACCACAGAGGACGAATAGAACAGGTGCTGTAATGTAATGAAAGCGGAAAGGGGGCCAGGGGCCCGCGGGGGAAGGGAAGGGAGTGTGGGGGACAATGGGCGGCGTTGTACGTACATACGCCAAGTTGCCGTGGTATATGGGTTACGCTTATTTAGTAGAGTACATGTGGCTATTGGTATAGTTGCCTCAGATACAAGATACCAATTTTTTATTCCCTGTCAACAGTCTGCCTCACGCATGTCGAGACCCCCATACGGAACCCGTCTCTGAGCTACAAGACCTAAGTCAGTGAGAGCCCACGACCCCATAGGTACCTGGATGAACAACAGCAAGAATAAGAAGCACAAAAAAAAAAAAGGATTCAATTGAAGCATCACAAGTGAAGTAAAGAGACGGAGCGATTGGCTCTGTATTCGATGCTCGAATGGAAGATTGCTCGAATGGCAGGCAATTTACCCGATTCTCGGATGCTGGCGTTTCCAGAGCTGTCAAGTTGGCCAGGTTGCGTCAGGTCAGGTCAGGTTCCACCCTCTCTTTCTTTGTTTGTTCCTTTCTTGAATGCTATACAAGCCAGAACCAAGCACTAACAGAGAGAAAAAAGTCCGATCTGTTCACCAGGGTTGGGTTGCAGCAGATGGCGCTCTAGAATTTTCCAGGGGGCAAGGGGGCGGGTTGCCTGCAATGCGATGCGATGGTTCTTGGCGGACCCCTATCAATCTCGAACCCAACGAAGAAGGGGACAGCAAGGGGGAGGCGAACAGCATTCGTAACAGTCATTCATTGATGGTTAATGGATTGGTTGGCTGGTTGGTTGGTTGGTTGGTTGTACAAAGGTTTGTTTCCCCCGACCAAACCCCTAAGTTAGGGGTCCGCCAAACTGACTTGCTCCGAATGGGCGAACCCAACCCAACCCAACCCAGCACCAGCCCGTCAGCGCGCCCGCCCATCCTTCCCTTCCTACCTTTGTTCCCCTTGCTGTGCGGGCATGGCGCGCCCGACAAGGCAACAAAGAGAAACATGAAACAGCAGCGTTTGTTTCCTTGACTGCGAGTCATGGCAACGGGTTGAGTCAACTCCGTCAAGAAAACAAAAAGGATAGCAAGTGTTGTACGGTACTAATGCACTGGACCGTCCAACCAGGTCCGACCTTTTTTCTCTTGGGGAAACCTGATGGCGTCCAGCAACCTGAGGAGCAAAACTAAAGAGACCATATTATACATATGATTATATGTATATCTATACGTAGAGAGAAAAGAAGCAAAGCAAAGATGAGAGAGAAAGAAAAAAAAAGGAATGGTGGAAAGCGATGAAAACAAGCAGACTCGACGACAGACACAGCTTGTGCACAAGTAGCGGCACCTCCGACCACGGAAAGAAGAGAGCCAAGTTTTCAATGGTGCTGTGTATGTATGGGTAGCTATGTTACAAATACAGTGAGAGGGGTTTTACTTTTCATCCTCTTTTTTTCTCTGGCTTGATCCTGAACCGACTTGACCACCACCCCGCAACCCCTGCCCTTCCTTTTCTTTGTTCCTTCTCTCTCTTTCAAAATTAGGTGAAATTTGTCGTCCTGGACAGCAGATATCTCGGGGCCAAGGGGGAAGGGGACCGGGGGGTTGGGGTTCAGGCAAGGCAGTCTGGCTGGGCGCACGCGCGCCCCTCACTTCTTCTCGGCCGAACCCTCAAACACATTCAACCCCAGACCCTCCGAGTCGAGCATCAGGCGGTTCTTGGATCCAGACTCCTGCAGCTGCTGGGCAATCAGGCGCGCATTTTCAATCTTCTTGAGCTCCACGTATGACTTGCTCTTCTTGATTGCGTCGCCGATGAGTTCCGCCGAGCGCGCCTCACCCTGTGCCTTGACCACCATGGCCTGCTTCTCCTGCCGAGCCTTGTCGACGATGAAGGCAGCTCGTTGAGCTTCTTGCTGCGCCACCTGCTTGGCCTCGACGGCTGCGGTGAATTCGGGAGAAAAAGCGAGATGCTAGGACACGCCGTTAGCTTTTCTTTTGGCCCCTTGTCTCTCGCTTTGTTTCCCCTTTCTCTTCTTCTTTCTGCTTGACCTGACCGGCTCCGAACCATGTCTTTCCCGTCTCTGGTCATCGACAGTATGCCGGCCAGCCTCCGCGCTTCTGCTTTTCCTTTTTTTTTTTCCTTTTTTTTTTCTTTGCATTAGTCACGTACCGTCAAAGAAACATCATCGAGAAGGATATTGAAACGCGCAGCTCGCCGGGCAAGGTTGTCCCTCACGAGCTTCGCCACCATTTCTCGCTGTGTGATCAGCTGGCTGGCGTTGAACTGGGCCACGACGCTCTTGAGCACTTCGTTGACGATCGAGGGCAAGACGCGCTCGTCATAGTCGGCGCCCAGCGTTCTGTAGATTTGCGGCAGGGCGTCGACCTGGGGTCTCGATAGGACTCGGCACGTAATGTTGACCATTTGCAGATCCTTGGTGCCCGTCAAGGATGCCACGTTGCGCGGCTTCGCTCGTACATCGTAGACGATTGGCGTCTCAAACCATGGAATGTTGATGTGAGTACCTGTTTCATCCGCGGCCTCTGGTCAGCAATCTCTTCCACCACTTTGCAAACTGCGATCCGAAGGGAAGAAGGGTGGGTGAAACAGGCGAGGCAAACCTTCGTTGTAAATCTCCTTGCTCACGCCACCTATCCGCGTGTACTTGATCGCGCGATGACCACCGTCCACGTTGAACAGCGCATTTGACAAGACGTAGGCGCCGCCGGCGAGTAGTGCTCCTGCGACAAAGACGCCGCTGGCTCCGCGAGGCACTTGGGGAGGACCGCCACCGGGCCTGCCGCCGTATCCGCCGCGTGACTGCATCTGGCGCAGACGACGCATCGCCTCCTCCTGCCAGTTGTTGGGGCTCGACATCCTGAGTGCGCACAGAGTGACGGGACCTTTGGGTTGTGGCTGAGCGCCGTGAAATCGGACGCAGACTCTTCGTTGACGTCGTGCTGGTTTTTGTCGATAGCTTTCGGTGAGGTCCCGAAGCTGGGGTCGCCCAAGTGGGCCGAGCTTGGTGCCCGCTGACTGATGAGACGCCCATTTTCCGGGGCATGGGCATGCAGAGAGCTCTGGTGCGCTAGGCCAAGCTAGGTCGAAACTGACCAGGCCTCATCGTGACAACTTCATCTCTACAGTTAAAAGGAAAAGTCGCTCGTTGTAAAGACGTCATGAGCTACAAGGCTGTGCGTCTGGGATAAGCACGAGCTCTTGCCGTTTTCTCGAAGTCGTGCATAATGCACCACTGCATCTTCGGAGCAGCCATACGTACATGCACAATCTACTCCTTGCACACATCGTGAAAGTGCGCCGAATGGATGACAAGCATAAAAGCGCAAACCCACACATCAAATTTTCATTCGTATCGTCTGGGCAGCCATCGGCCCAGAAGTGAAGCATGTCGAGGAGCGAGCCCCCCTCACTGAGCCAACGCAATATGAATCACCTGGCTGCATTGCAACGGCTTCCTCGCGTATCCGTTGAGCATCCGGATACCCGCCTTGCAACCTCTGCTCTCCTCCATCACCGCGTGCACGCCGTTCAAGCATTTGCCCGCTTCCCTCATTGCACCTCCCGTCGTCACCGTATCGACCAACCGCATCTCGCCCGCAACTCGCTCCATCTCACATCTCAGAAGCCAGCGCTCCCAGCTCCACCCGCCGACGAGGCTGCATACACTGGCGATGTTGTCGCTGCTCCCCATCACCTTGGCATCTCGTTGAAACGACGTTGCGCACCCGATTGAAGTGTTTTCTTCAACGACCGGGAAATTCAGCCTCCTCTTGGCACCAAGCGGCAGACACACCCACGCCCGGCGGACATCGCCAAAGCCAGCTCTAGCCAATCGACTGAGCCACAACTTGGATGGACTGGGATCATAGCCGAGCGTCTTCAACGCAAAGCCGAATTCCACGCTCTTGGCCAGACCAATTGGTCCTGCATTCATAATGTCAGAGTCCATGACTGAAAACTCCAGATAGCCGCCTGGCTTCAGCACCCGCATACATTCGCCGAGGCAGCTCTCCCATTCGTCCTCGCCGTTTTCGCCAATCAACTTCAAGACACTGTGGAGTTCGCGAGCGGAAACTAGATCAAATTGATTGTCTGCAAAGGGAAGCTTGGTGAGCCGCCTGACAGAGACCTGGCGGTGGTTCGGAGGGCCTCGAATGTTTGCATTTGACAGCTGTCGTATCGCTTTGGTGGTGACAGTGTAGACCTTGGCATTGGGATATTGCAGAGCGCAGTGCCATGCCCAGTCACACACTGCTTGACCGCCCAGATCGAGAATCCTAGCTCGATCGCGAGACGTGCCATTTGGTCCAGAGGTAGCGCTGGACAGCCGTGCTAGCCTTCTCGTCACGGGTGAAGAGACGAGACGGCCGCCGTTGAGAAATTTGAAGGCAGCCACGCGCCAGACCGAAATAGCCATCTGGTCCATCGCCTCAGATTCTTTCTCCTTGCGCAGTTTCTCTAGGTCATCGGTGAGAACAAAGTCGCCGCGCACCACATTGGCACTCATTCGCTTCTTGGCGGATTGCGGAACCACGCTCAGCTGGAACTTGCCGAGAAGCTGGTTGCGATGAGTCTCTCGAAGTGCTGTTCGCTGTGCCTGGAGCGCCTCAAAGCGACAAAGCTGCTGTACAAACACGTCACGGAGCTGCGTGCGAACTACGTAACCCTGGAAAGCCCGATAGTACGCCGATTCCTGTCTTGATAGCTTCGATGGTAGGCTCTTTGGTCCGATCATGTGGTTGACAGTGTTGGAGAATCGCACACCGTGTTTCTGGATCATTGGGGCGGATTCGTCGAGGGATTCCGTTCGCGTGATTCCATTGTCTTGCCCTCCATCTGATGTCCCTTCGACTGCCTTGCGGATAATGCTCTGCTCACCACCATCGATAGCCCCGAGATAGGCCCTCTGTGCCATCAACCATATCTCAGTGCGGCCTAAGTGAGACAGCGCTTCCTCTCGCTGCTTTCGAGCGTAGCCGGGATCGATCTCAGTGATAATCTCAGTGGGCGCGTCTTCGTGATTGGGAGATGCGGGTATCTTCATCGTTATTCCAGAGTCGTTCGAATTTTGATGAGGCAGGAGCGGTCTAGCTGTCGGCAGCCCATCTGTCATATCATCGTCCGGCGTGATCTCGACAACCTGCTCCATGGGCTCTGACAACGTACCCGGTCCGAAAGCACGATAGAATATCTCGGCAGAGTCTGGCCGCTTAGGAACTGGAGGCACCGAGGATGCGATGTTCCACGGACAACGATAGAATTGCTCCGCCGTAGTAGAGGTCGGCGGAGGCAGCTCGATGGGAGTTTGAGTAGGCGGATGCCAAGTGTTTCTGCTCCGTGGAGAAAGGCCGGAAAAGAATCCCGTTGGAGACGGTATATCTAACCGTGTCAGGCCTGCGAGAGACTGTCGGTTTTGAATGTGCACAGAGGTCGGACCTTGAAACAGCTGAGCCGTCAAGTTGGACAAAGCACGGGGGGGCAGTTCGCGCATCTCGGTGGTAGCCGGGATTGCCGGACTCAAAGACACGTCTATCACCTGCACCGGGCGCCCTTGCGCATCTTCTTCCGCTTCATCGCCGTGCAGAGTTTGAAGGGTTGCCAGCGCATCGGGCTGAAGATGGATGCCGGCCCACCTCTCCTCGGTTGCTTGTTCCTCATCCACTGGGGTCGGCGGTGCGCTCATTGCTGCCAGCTGTTCGGATGACAGACTGCCATCCAATGAAGGGGGAGCCGAAACAGTTGGAACTTCGAGTAGCTGCCGATGGCCCATGAAGTCCATTTGAGCGGGCGACATTGCTACCTGCACAGAAGGAGTGGCTGGCACAGGAGAGATGAACTTGTTGACTTCGTTCACTGCGGCCCAAGCTTCATTGAGGTCTTCGGCACTCGAAGGGATCTCCAGACGGGTCGGCTGCTTTGAAAGGAGCTGTTTCACACATCGACCCTGGCTGGGTTTGCGAGACGTTGACGGCCGACGGCACGAGCCGACGTCCTCAGCTTCTTCATCGGACACATCGTACAGGTCCTCGAACACGGTGTTTTCCGTGGCGATGCTGGCCCTGTTCCATGGCTCAGATGACGTTGTCGGGGAGCTTCCGTCTGGTGATACCGTGGACGGTGACGAAGGAAGGACTGGTGCCGAGAGATAATGAAGCCCCCTTGGCGTAGGGAAATGATCGCTCATCGGCGATAGCCAAGCCTTGACTCCCAGGTGCAATAAATTCGCTTGGAGGTGTCGCTGGTCTGACGCTGAGTTTCTCTTTTGGCCGCCATCACTGTCTTCTTCTATTATGGGATTAAGAAGTCGCTTTGGCCTTCGAACCTGCGAAGACTGATGAGCCTGGTTTGTGCCCAGCGAACATGTGATTGTGTCGGCCATTACGCTGTGTTGTCGTTCAGCGATTGCCAGAGAGGACTGAGGAGGATTGAGGCCCAAAGTGTGCTCTGGAAACGCCTTGCAAATACAAATTCACCTTTCGTAGACGTTTCTATCGCGGTCAGAGAGTCAAAGAAAATGAACGGCAAAGGAAGGTCAGAAAATTTTCGTGTATTATCGACGGCCGGCGTCAGAAGCAGAATAAAGTCCGGGCAATCTCGATCAACGAGACGTTTCCGAAGATGGCTAAAGAAATTAAGAAGGTGGTAAAGAACCAAAAAAAAAAAAAAAGGAAAAGGAAAAGAGAAGTAAAAAGAACAAGCAGAGAGAATGCCGGAGCCAGACTGCCGACTGCGGGAGGGCAATATCCTTAAGAGCGGTGCATGCGTGACGAGACGGCTCGGCAAACGGGCGTCAGACGCAGACACGAGCGGTCGATCGAGGTGGGCGATTGTGTTAACCCTCCACACCTTGATTGAAGCGACGGTATGACAGCATTTCGGCAAGGGAAGGGCAGCCGCCATGACCGCCAGCACAGCATCCTGTCAATCAGGTCCCGGCTAATTGCGTGACGGCCGTGCATGGTGATTGCAGAAACCCCCATCATGTGGTTGGGTTGTCCGAACCACGTCAAGGTTCGTCGAGATGCATTGGGATATCCGATCCAATGAACGGGAGGGTTCAGCCAGATGGTGTTCTAAAATTAGCTGGATGGAAAACATGGTTTGATGGAAGGGGCCTGCAGGCGCGCGCAAAAGAGCCATGCACATCAGCCCTGATTGGACGAGCAACGCTGGTGGTGGGACGGAACCGATGGAGATTGTGCTCTCTCGGCGGCTATCATAACGAAACGGCCTGCCTTTGGGCGCCCCATCGTGCAAGAAGAGGCAACCGAGACGATGAGAAATGATTGGCCGTGGCCAACCGTCAAGACCCATTCAGCCGATGTGACATGCTGCCTAACGGGCGGCAGAGCCGTTTGTAGGTGATACTACAACACATGTGTATACGCGGTGCTGCATCATGGCAACGGAAACGGGTTCCCAAATGTGACGAGGTGCAGCGCTTCACAGCTTTGCCCGGGCAGCGATGGGCTGCAGCTTTGTCTGTACTTTGAAATTCGGCTGTTTAGCTCTTTCGATTTCGTCACCATTTGCGTTTTTTCAAGATGATCTACCCTCTCCGGGCGAGAAGCGAGCGAACCGGCAGTTGATGGGATGCGAGATGACGCGAGCCCGAGCCCGGCCTCGGATTCAACGTCTCGAGATCCAAGCCAATGGAGCTTTCCCTTGACGCAAAGATCGCGAACCCATTGATGGTGCAACTCTGCGGGTGATGATCGTCATCATTACCGTGAGTGACCCAATGAGTCGGGAAAAGGAAATCAATATGGTAAAGTATCAAAGCGGTGTGCCTCAGGCGAGAGCCGTTTCCAGGCCCGCCTAGCAGACGTTGTTGTTGGCTGTTAGCCGCAAACGCTGCGACCCCTGGCAACTTTGCCAGGGGGCGGTCTGGCGGCGGCGGCACTACTCGGTGGAAAACCCCGCCAGAGGCCCATTCGTTGATTCTACCCCGCCATAACAGAGCTGGCGCTTGACTGGCAGCAAGCGCACCTGCTTCGACCTTGCAAAGTCTGCAATTATGGCAGACAATGATCACCAAGACGTCTCGGCCGAGCCCCAGGCAAGACACGTGATTTACTGCGGCGGTGAGTTTGATTGTCCAGGTGCACGTCTTTCGAACGCTGGCGCTAACCCATGGCCCGTGTCAAATGCAGTGTGTACTCTGCCACCCGAGGTACGCGTTCATTTTCCAAGCTCGCTCTGCTGCGCGCTCTCTCCGACGCCGCTTCCCGAATAATCTCTGACGTGTGTGCTTCTGTTAGTACTGCGAATATGGCGGGACGGTGAAGAAGTGCCAGGAGTGGCTGGAGAAGAATCACCGCGAGTTATACGACAGGATTTGGTCGGCAGGCACGTTCCGCTAGCTCTCTGCCATCCCCCATTCAGGGAGGGAAAAAAAAAAAGAAGACGTGTTTCGTATTACTAACTGTAGCACGGGTCAAACAGAGGCACTGGAGGCTGCAACCGCCTCACTGTCCGTCGAGGCCCAAAAACGAGCCCAGAAGGATGCCCAGAAAAAAGCTGCCAAGGCAGAGGCGGCCGAGGCCAAGCAAGCCGACAAGATAGCCAACAGCGTCATCACCATCAAGCGCATCGAGCGAAACAAAAAGAAGTTTGTCACGGCCGTGATCGGTCTCGAGGCTTTCGGTCTCGACTTGAAAAAGGTGCGGCGGCTCCTCGGCCGTTGGCGGCATCGATTGCTAACCGTCGGCATTGCATGCAGGTGGCTAAAGACCTCGGCAAGAAGTTCGCCACGGGCTCTTCCGTAACCAAGGTGCCTAGCGGAGGAGAGGAAATAGTCGTGCAGGGTGATGTCAGTGATGAGTTAGAGGAGTTCATTGTGGAGAAGTACAAGGAGATACCCGAAGACAACATTGAGCTTGTTGATGATAAGAAGAAGAAAAAGGCGACATGAAGACAATATGCAGATACATGCTGAATGAAAACTCGCGAACCCTTTCAAGTGAAAACCATTTGCTCGCTTCGAACCGTGGAACCTCGTCCACAAGCATGCCTTCGAACCCCAACGCCGATGTGATCCCTCTAAACAATGTCCTCATCGTGTCCGATGTCCAACAAGACAGCTATGCTCGTTTGCGCAACACCCTACCGCTGGCGTTTGATGAAGCAGGTGCAGCGGCCTGCTTGGACGCCGCCGCCATTCTTTTCGTGCCGCCCGTGACACCTTTGCGAATGGTCCCCATGACGGTTGACCTGGTTGTGGTGCCGGTCTTGATCGCGGCGCTCGCCTTCCTCACCACTGTCCCTGAGCTACCGTCACTCGTCTCGCTCATGTCACTAACACGACGGGCAGTGCGCGTAGCAGGCCTTGTGGTCGGGACCTTCGCAGCGGCTGTGGCAGCTGGGCGTCGCGTCCTTGCCGTTGCAGCTCCAACAGTTCCATTCGACGCTAGACTCGAATCCGAGGTCGCAGTGACCGTTCTTGTTGCTCTAGCGCGTGTAGCCTTGGCCCTTTCCACCATACTCGATAGCACATTCGAGGCAGTTGCTGCTGCACGAGTTTGGCCCGCAGCCTTCATGGGGGAAACAGGCCGAGCGAGATATGACTTTATCGGCGAAGTAGGGCGATCCCTAGCTGTCAAGCGCGTATTTGACGAAGTCGGTGAGAGAACTTGGTTAGGTCTGGCGCGACTGGCGGTTTGCTGAGGGCCACGGGCCCGCTTGGCGGCAGGAATCACGTTCTCGACCTCGTTTTCCTTATCACCTGAGATTTCTGTGCTGTGGCGATGTGTCAGCTGAGAGGAACTTGTCCATTGAGTCCATACCAAAATATCAATTTACCTCATTCGCTTGTAGCTGCGAGGGATGGCCTGTTTCCGAGCGACGGCAGGCCGCTGAGGGCTGGATCGCGGTGTGTCCTTGGCAGGGACTGGCGGGGGTTTGACCGTGGCCAGGTTATGTTCTTGTTCTGCGTATTTCTGCAGGAGGTCGCCCATCTTGAGCTTTCTGAGGGCCACTGGAATTCGATTTATCCTAATCTCGATTCGCGATCGAAGTCCCTGTGCTTGAAGTTGGTACTGCGCCCGAAGACGTCTGGCGCGTTCGGTGACTGCCACAAAGCTTAGCAATCAACTTCTCTCGAATGAATCAGCGTGCGCGCATACTCTCTAATTGAAGGTTGTCGATGAGAGCTTGTTTCTGCTGCGCGCTGATGCCCATTTTGCGCGACTTGATAGGACTTCTGTCATGGGGGGTCGACGGGCTCTTGACCGGAACCTTGATGCCCGTAGTCGCGCCGGGCGGGGACGAATGATGCGATACTCGTTTTTTAGTTCTTGCTGCAGCCATGGCTAAGCGCCTTGGTCTTTTGCCGAAGATGACAGATCTCTTATTGTTCGCAGTGCGAGGGTATCGACGAGGTCGGCGGTATCAGGTGTTGTGGTGCAGATAATGTAGGTAGATAGCTCGAGCTTCTGCGTCGCGCTGTAGATGGCCGTTTCACTACTAGTTGCGGAAGTAAACAAACCAGAAGGTGCCCCAGCATCATTATGTCAGCACCAAATGGTGCCGAGAACAACGAGCTTGGCTCAAGCCTCGCACGCCGCAGTGTGGGCTTTGTCACCGGAGCTCCACTTTCACTTGATCCACATCCCTTGTAGGCATACCTGGGGAACGCAGGCTGTACTGCCTGACGTCTCTCTTTCGTAGCTCATCAAGCTGCGAAAGTCATCGCGCCCCCCACCCGCCAAAGCTTCCTCTACCGATCATTCTGCTAGCAAGGTCTACGCCGATCACTGAAGTCCTCGTTTGCGGTCAATTGTCTCCATTCTGCGAACGAAGTTGTCCCAGACGCTCAGCTCACGATGGTTCTCGAGGCTGCCATGGTTGTCGTGGACAACAGCGAAAGCAGCAGGAACGGAGACTACCAACCGACTCGATTCGATTCACAAGTCGATGCTGTGAATGTACTCTTTCAGAGTATCACTCAAGGCAATCCTGAATCATCAGTGGGCCTGATGAGCATGGGGGGAAAGGGACCCGAAGTGTTGGTCACCCTCACAACAGAACAAGGCAAGATTCTGGAGGGACTGCACCGAACGAAGAAGAAGATTGGTGGCTCGTCTCATCTGAAAACGGGTATTCAAGTTGCAACGGTAAGCTCGAATGCCAGCCCGAGGACCTGAGGGCTCGCGACTGACTCCCGTGGACAGCTTGCCCTGAAGCACCGACAGAACCGATCTCAACGGCAGCGAATCATTGTCTTCATCTGCTCGCCGATTGAGGAAAACCAGAAGGAATTAACTCAGCTCGCGAAGAAAATGAAGAAGGGCAACATCTCGGTGGACTTCATCCTGTTTGGTGATCTCGACGACGACGACACGCAAAAGAAGTTGCAGGCGTTCAACGACGAGGTGAAGAGCAATGATGGTTCGCACCTGGTCGTCATACCGCCGAGCAGCAAACTTCTGAGCGATCAGCTCGTTTCCACACCGATATTATTGGGCGAAGGCGCCTCAGCGCCAGGTGCCAGCAGCAGCATGGGCGCTAGCAATGAAGAATTCGAGTTCGGCTTCGATCCGGCAATGGAACCCGAGCTCGCTCTTGCTCTGCGCATGAGCATGGAGGAAGAGAAGGCGAGACAAGAGAAGAAAGCTCGCGAAGAGGAAGAGGCGGCCAAGAAGGCGTCGCTCGAAGGAGTCAAGGAAGAAGACGAGTCTGGACCGTCTGGAGATGGGAGCAAGAAGGACGGCGGCGACAAGATGGACACTACATAGAAACAAACACATAGACACACGTTGCTTCAAAAGATGTATATTCGTCAGACTGCCAGGTGAAAGAGCGGGCATGCAGAAGATCCTGTCCACGACCTCGAAACTCGGAAGGCCATCACCAGCGAACCGTCGCTTGAGTGTTGTCACGTCTGCCAAAATTCAAGCTTGCCACTGGTCCATGCTTTCATTACCGATTGTTTATTTCTCTAATGTATGACAACAATTTGCGGTCAAAGATGTCGCAACGGATGGGCATCTCTAGAGAGTAAAACGGGTTCTTCATAACGTAGTCGGAATAGAGGTCGTATATCCTCCTAATCGTCACGTCCACATTCGTCTGCGTGGAATCCGTAAATAGCAAGAACTTGGTCCCTGTCATGGTATTAAAGCATTGCAGGCGGAAGTTTTCCGTTTCGAGGACTTCCAAACCTGAGGAAGGCTCCGGACGATTCACGAGCCCGCTGATGCCAGAAGGGGGGGCCACAGGCTTGACGGGGTTGAGTCTGGATGCGATGGCGTGTACGCTGGCAACAAACTGTCAATACATGTATATGTACAAGCAAGTCTCCTGAGAGGCAAAGCACGCACCCATGAAAGGTGCCAGCGAGGACAAGATAGTCGTTTGTGCTGATTTTGTTGAGGCCGCCCTCATGAAAGGTCTTGTTATAGACTAAGCCACCGGCCTTGTTGATGATGATGAGGGCGAAGACGGTCCTGCAAAGAGTCAATACTGGTTTCTCGTCTGGACGGCTCAGGATGCATTTCCGTACATGGCGTCTTTGGCGTGACTGAGAGGCCGTTCGGTTGGTGGCTGAGGGGTTTCACCTCAAAAGAGGCTCATGAGTCGGCCGCGGGACAGCTCATGGACGTGGGTCTGCTTTGGGACCGTCGCCGGCCGAGAATGAGCGATTGAGGAAGACGCGTCGAGTGCAGAGACAAGCGCAAGTTGAGGACATGGCAGTTGTACGCCTACGGGGGGTTATTTGGAGTCTGTACGTGAAGCTAGCGGGCTGGCGGATCAAGAGCCTTCATTGTTTGATGGTGGAGGAGCAGGTGAGTGAGCGAGCGGGTGAGTGTGAGAGAGAGCCTGCTGGCCTCGCGGTTGCTTAGGCTTTCTGAGCAAGAACCATCAGACGGCCAAGGTGTAGTGACGGGGATCCACCTGCAAGTGGCGCCCTACCTCAGGTAAGTTTAGTTGTACGGAGAGCTAGCCTTTAGCCCATCAATTCAAGCACACAAACAAAAAAAAAGCAGTACCCCCCCATTTCGGTCACCATTCTTTCCTTCCTTTGCTGCTCACCAACGGCACAAAGCACCGGTCGCGAAAGGGGTCAACCTGGAACAGCGTCCTATCGTCATCTCGTCGCACAACATCTGGCCGTTGGAAATCGACAAGGTCCAGCAGGGGAGGGGGAAAAAACAACGCGATCTCCGCCCAGCCGGTGACAAACTTGTCGGGTCCGGATCTGGCGCCAGCGCACAGCCAGCTCACGAGTTCCTGCGAAGGCCCCCATCTTCGTTTTTCTTCGAGACGAGACGAGACCATGTCGAACCAGCGCACATCGCGACCGAAGCCGCCACCGCCCGGCAACGAAGAGGCATCCGCGACGCTGAACCTGGGCGAGTTCCAAAACGTCGATACCCTGACCTTGTCGGAAGCGGCGCTCGTCCTCAACGCCCTGGTCGCGAAGCGGCGCAACGACCGCAAGAACATCAACGAGACAGAGTAGGTCCCCAGGGCTTCCTTTTGCCTTTGTTCTGGAGCCCGCTCCTGTCACTGTATGCTGATGGAAAGGGGGGAGGGGTGGTTGCCTTTCTTCCCCTTTGCCTTTCGTATCAGAATGTTGAATCAGACGCTGAGCTATCTGGATCACTTCGCCCGCTTCACACAGAAAGAGAATGTCGAGGCTGTCGAACGCTTGCTCAGCGCGCACAAGGACCTGGCCAAGTTCGAACGAGCGCAGCTAGGTATGTGTTCAAAACGGGAGTGGGAGTGGGAAGAAGGGGGGAGGGTTTGGTGGTCTTGCGGGGGAGCGGTTCCCTCGGAGGGCTGCGGAAGATCCCCCTCCCCCCTAAAAGCATCAGGAAGGGAAAAGCTTACCTTTTTGGAACACAAAAAGGGTCCTTGTGCTGCGGCAACGCCGACGAAGCCAAAACTCTCATCCCCTCCCTGACAGACAAGATCAAAGACGAAGACCTGCAAGACCTGCTCGACGAAATAGCGAAGCTGCAGAATCGATAGCGCGATCCCCTGAAGCTCTCTCTCAATGGGCATTCTCCACGGCCTCGAATCCTTGACAGACAAGACCACAGACGAAGACCTGCAGGGCCTGCTCGACGCAATAGCGAAGCTGCTGAATCGACAGCGCGATCCCCTGAAGCTCCTCCTCAATGAGCATTCTTCACGGTCTCGAATCTGAGAGATCCGGCATGGGCAGGAACTGGTGACGATACTGGGCTCGATAATAGCGTTCTTCATGGCCCGTCCACCTTGAGCTTTTCGCCATCTTTAAATGACAGGCGAGAGAGAGGCTCGGACAAAGTGAAGGGAAAGCGAGGCAGCGCTTATGCGCAGAAGGAGGGTTCCTTTTTTTTTTTTTTCTTATTCTCCGTTTCTGTCTTCTATTTTCCATTTTCCCCCTCAATCCACTGCATCTGTTCTGGCGTTTGGTAAGACTGCACAAAAAGAATGATCATGTCTCCTGAAGGGGGCTCACCAACGATAAAAGAAGGGAAGCGCGCTCTATACTGGAGCGGTAGGGCATTGGTTTTATTCATCTAGTAGATGTTTTGTATCAGAGGTTTTTGCTGAATTCAAGACGCTCTGTTTTTTTGCTTAGGCTCTCATGAGCGATGTGGCGTGTGAGACGCGACGCGACGCGATACACCCAGGCAGTGCTCTCGTACCACGCTCAGCGAACAGACAAAGCCTGCCCGAAATGGCCGCCCACTCGCCCCCGGCTCATCATTGATGGATCATGACACCGATGGATGTATTAGTCGGCTCGGCACGGTCACGAAGAGGATTCATCACGCCGGTCCACCGATGCAGATGCAGGGCTGGGCGATAATTGCTCAAGTGGCGCATTCAGTCCACTCCCCGCGTCTCCATTGCAATCACCAGCAGAGAGTTGAGAGGGTCTTGTGAGCCAGCACATGGGACATTTTCAATTCCACGCCAAAGATCGATTTATGCCTTACATCAATACCCAATCGGACGCTCAGTCAGCGTTCCCTTGGAACCTCGTCTCTCGCCCCCATGACGACCGACCAAGCTCCGACCTGTCGACGCCGCTCCGCACACGACCAACCTCCATGTCTCTTCCGTTCTCCTATGCTCGCAGGCCTAGTCTTTCTCTTGGGCGGAAACATCGCGAGCCAAATCCCTGTATCGATCCCACTGGTTCAGAGTTGCCGGCAAGGGCGTCAAGGGGGACACCGGCAGCGGGTGCGACACCATGCTCTCCGGGCTCCTCTTCTGCTTCTCCTTCTCGTCGACGACACCCATCACGTTGTTGTCGTCCGGCGCTTCGTGCACCACATTCACGACTGGTAGCTCCACAGGCGCTGTGCTCGTGCCGTCCATCTCTAATGCGCCGCCGTGAGGACGGAACGGGTCTTCGGGCTGATCAGCTCGGCCTGCTCAGCAAATCAACAAGGAAGCCAACTCGTTAGCCCACGTGTGCTCTCTCTTTTGTCTCTCTCCCTTTCTACGCATGTCGAAAGGAGGGTTTGTGCCTGCTCGAATGTTGATGTAACGGGTGATGACTTACCGCCAAACGGAGCAAACGGATCACTGCCCACCCGTGCTGCCGCTGCATCGCTCTTTTCCTGCGTCTCTGCCCGTGTTTCCAGCGTCCCGGGCTCACTCGCGTATACGCTCCCCCGGCTGCTGCCACTCCTTCTTCTCCGCTTCAGCACGAGCCACGCAATCGCCACGAGAGCCAGAACCAATGCTCCGCCCGTAGCTGCGCCCGCAATGGCCCCCGAAGACAATCCATGGTGCGCGGCGTCTCCGACTCCAGGCTCTGGTGCCGTGCCCGTCTGCACGCCAGTCGGCCCTGACAAGCCCTCAGATGCTGTTGATCTGGCTGTGGTGGTATCGGCAGTGCTGGGGGCTGGTGAGGGAGGGGCCTCTGAGAAAATCACAGTATGTCTCGTGACGGTGACGACGGAGTTGTTCGGAATGGTGTGCGTGATGCCCGAGTCGGTCTTGGTGGTTGAGGGTGGCACAACGGAGTCACTGGCAGTTGACGGCTGCAACTCTGGCCCTTCCTTTTTGGCAGCGACGGCTGTCGCGGCATCATCACCAGCGTTCACACCACGGGCACAGCCTGCCAAAGCGCAGGGATCCTGCGCGCAACATCCTCTGAATTTGTTGCTGTCGCAGGTGTAGAATAAGGTGCCGGACGGACACGACAAGAATCGTGCCTCTCGTGTCATTATCGTGGAAGGGAAAATGTGTGGCCACGCACACACCGGGGAGAGCAAGAGGGAGAGGTGAAGGGCAGGAGGAGAGGAAAAGAGATGTTGGGAGGAGACTTCGGAACCTCAGGTGAGAATTGACTGCCAATGCAGAGACTACGTCCAGCCCAGGCACGGGATTGGCAGTCCAAGAAAAGCAAAGTAAAGTAGTAATAGCAGCAGCGGCAAGTTGGAGTTTCTGCCAATAACAGTGACTTTGCTGCTGCTGTTGTCGAGATGGTGGTGGTGTTTTCTGTTTGTGAATGCTATCACGCAGGGTCGGACGACGTTCGCGAGTGAATCGGCGAAAAGAAGGTCTTTGCCCCTTCGCACTCGAGTCGGTCATCCCTCCACCTCTCCCCTTCCCCCTTCTCTCCCACTCACGAAGAGCAGTTCGTCGGTCTGACTGGGACACAAACACACGTACACGTATAAGGAGCCTACAGGGCTACCACCCAGGACAGCCGCCACAAACACGCGCACACCTGCCAGCTGTTTGCAGCTGCCGAGCAGTTCCTGTCCCCCCTCCTCACCAAACCTGGACGTCTGGCACAGTTTCTAACCCATCAACTTCTTTCTTTATATGAGGAGCCAATGGACTGCGAAACAGCACTGCATTGTCACCATTCCTTTCACTTGCAAATCGAACCAGAGAGGCGGGTGCTTGCATCGTCTCATGAGAAAACGAGCAAACACCCATCGAAGAGAAAGACCGGGGTCCATGGTACGACACTCCGTTTGCAGACCCGAAACAGGTGAGACGTGAGTTTGGCTGCGCATCGGTTCCTTGAAATCATGAGATACTAGTATGCAGATTCGATCCACACTGAGTAATGACATTTTGCTGACGAAGATCAGGCACGAAACTTCCTCGTGCAGAGGCCAGCTTATTATACAGACCCAATTCACTACGCTCAATGCCCGTCTACCATTGACCAAGTCTTGCCCGCACAGTAAAGCCTCCCATAACCGTGCCTCGGAGTCCCCGTATGTGCTAGGAGACTGTGCCCAGCCACAAGATAATACTCCTCTACAATTTCTCCAATAGTAGCTTGCTACCAGCATTCCCTACCGGCAGTTCCGTCTTTTTCTTGCCCTTCTTGTCCCCCTGCGCCTCCTTCGCAGCCTTTTGCTCCGGCGTCGATTCAGTGGCTGCCTTTCCCAGCGCCTTCTTGTTCTTCTTCAATGTCTTGACGAGCGCGTCAGAGCTGTCAAAATCAGCGCATTCTGTGAGACCCACAACGACGAAAGAGCTGGGCCCTGTCGCCCAGTCTACGATGTGGTCTTTGATCACAGGATACAATATGTTTGCAAAGCGGAGCGGCGGGTCGGCAGGAATAATCTTGCCGGCTGCCTTGTCGAATCTGCCGCCCTGGATCAGCGACTTGAGCATCCGCCCGCCAAAGGGCGTAGCTGAGATGTGCGGGCGGGCGGTCACGTCATCGCTGGCAGGCGTTGCCTGGGGATCGCCAGCTGCGGATTGAGCAATCGCCTCGAGCGCCTTGGTCTTATCGCCAGTGCCAGAAAGGAGGACATCTGCAACGAACTGGCACCCGAATGCAGAACAGGTCAAATCAGCAGCACCTTCTTCGATGGTAGAAATGAGGTATGGCGATAACGCTGCCGCGAGCTCCTGTCGCCGAACATCATTGTCCTTTTTACTCGTCGTCTCGCGGAGCTCATGAACCTCCTTGAGCACCTCAAGATCGAACGAAAGACTGGCAGGAAACAAGGACTTGGACAGGCCTTCGAACAGGTACAGAAAAGTCGTTCTGGCAAAAGCGTTGTTGGCAGCGCCGACGATATTTTGTGTAGTTTCCTTTGTGTTTTCTCCGACAAGCTCGGGAAATATTGACTTCGCTGTGAGTTTGGTGTCGTCGATAACGTCGTAGGCTGTCAGAATGACCGTATGTGCAAAAACGTCGCCCGACATTAGAGCCCAGGTATCCTTGTAAACTTTTAGATATTGTTTCCTGTCTTTGGCAGATCCATGCGACAACAGCAAGTTTGAGAGACGCGCGCCGGACCTGGTAAACGCCATGTTCTTCAATAGATCGCCTGCCTCGTCACCCTTGATCACCTCGACAAACTCATTAAAATCCTCCGACCCGGGTTGCGTGTTGAGAAAATACTGCAGCATGGCATCGTGCAGCATGGTAAAGCCCGTCATACGCTTTTGTATGAGAGAATTGATCATGTCTAATAGTGACTTCATAATGGGCCCACGTTTGCTCGGCTCTGCCTCCACAATGGCCTTGACATCAACCACAGGTTTGGCATCCTTTGTCAGTTCTCGAATGCTGAACTCAGGACCGTACCACTCTCGCAATAGGATGGCCTTGTGTTCTTTCGTGGCGACAGTCCGGTAAATATCGTCGAGAATCCATGAGGCCTCGGAATGATTGATGAGCTTACGGACTTTGCCATAAAAGTTGGGGATGATGAGGTCCCGAATCTCTTCGTCGTTGTGCACCAGCAGCTTTCCGATGAGAAACTTGGCGTACTTGCTCTCAGCTAGCTGGGCATAGCTTCCCTCGAGCTCTCGTGCAATCTGTTTTCTCTGATCAGGCGTAGCGTATTTGATGGCTGTCTGGACAGCGCGAACGGCGTCGTGCTTGAGGACGAAATCCTGGCAACGGCCGGTGATGATGCCGAACAGCTCCTCGACCAGCTTCTGTCTCTCGTCCTTGGGCACGTGGGATTTCCGCCTCAGTCGTTCCCATATTTTCTTGGTGCGCTGAACCTCATCTGCCAAAGGCTTGGCGGCTTTTCGCTCCTGCGCCAATTGTTTTTGCTTCGCGTGCGATTCCCTCGATGTCAGCCCATCTAGCAACCTTGTCAGCGTTCAATCTCGGAAATGCAGCACCCAACAGAGGGCAGTCTCGTTCCAGTCTCTGGATATTGGGTGTAGGAGATGTTGAACGCACTTCGGTCGAACACGTTGGGAGGGGCGGTGTTTGTCTTTTTGAACTTGTCCGAGTATTTGGGCTTCAGCTTCACACCGCCATCATCGGGGTCAGAATCCGAGGAAACGTCTTTGCTGGCCGCCTGTGCAGCCCTGGCTCTCGGTCCTTCTAATTTGGCCTTTTTTGTTTCCGTCCTCCCTTTGCTGCTGGGAGTCGCTTTCCTCTTCTTGTCCGCAGTCATTGGCTTTGCAGCCATGTTGCTGTGCTGAGCTGGGTGCCAATTGTGAGGCTGGTTCCGTAGACGGACCCTTTCAGATCTTTTTTTTTGCGTCAAAACTTTCTTGGTCCTTGCCTGCGCCTGGCAGAATCCCAATTTTTTCTTCTTTTTTTTTTCTCGAAGAATTGCCGAGCGGTGAGGGTCGCGTTAGGCCTGAAAGGGTGGCACGTCACATGCAAGGATGGTGGCTGACAAAATAAAGAACGCTTGGTCTGAGACTTCAACTGCTGGTACGCAGCGGGGTTTTTTTTTCCTGTGTACGCTTTACCCCACTCTGCCCATAGAAAGTGCTTGTTGACGATTGGCAGCTTGGAACATGAAAGCGACAAAATTTCGTGCGTAGTGGTCATCTCATACCGGGTGTGGGCCTAGAGAATTATGTCTTTGACAATCGAGTCTGGCGCCATGTCCTGCCAGCTGGCTACCAGGTCATCCCGTAGCAATCCACCTGACGCTGAGAAATTGGGACACCCTAGATGCACATGAGGCCTCACGGCCGGCCATTGAGAGCGGCGCCGAACTGGATCAAGTCGCCTTTCAGATCAACAAAATCTGCACGGCACGACCCAGGAGTACGTGGCCTTGGACCAGATTCTACGTCACTTACTGAGTTGCTTTTGCTTGGGCAGGAGAGAGGACTGTCCCGTGCATAAGGGAAGCCCTAATTATCCTCAGGCCTTTGCGCTGCACAGACGAGACGTTCGCACGTTAAGCTTCTTCGAAAAACCCATGGCCTTGAATTTTCGGGAATTTGACGTGCCTGCAAGTACTTGTTGAGTACCGCAATTGCGGACAGAAGCGCACTTCACAACGTTTAGGTTCCGACGACCCTGACATGCCCTCCATCCCTTCCTCATCTCCTTCAACTGAGCTCTCTGAAATATCGGAGCGACCTCGTCTATTATTGATAGGAGAGCGGAACATAGCCTTAATTGACCTGACTCTCGCGGCAGAGACAGATGAGAGGAGGAAGCGGAAGAAACATCTTGCGGGCTGTTGAATTCAATAGAGGTCAACAATAGCTGTCTGAGGCAATGCAACATGAGATATACAGGATCCGGACGTGCTGAGTTTCTTCAAGGGGATGACTTCTGCTACAGACACTCTGTTACCAGGTTTCCAGCAATAATAGCGCGCGGCATCTTTTTCCTTTGGCACAACCCGAACTTCTGTTGTGCTGGCTCTCGGCCAGTTTGAAATCCCGGGTGGCAAGCATAAGAATTGCCCGCTGATGAAGACAGGCATGGTCATTTGAGGGATGGTTTGAACGGATCGGAGCATTGTGTGCATTGAGCACTTGAATCAGGCGTGTCAGCGACGAAAGTTACTCTGCTATGCCCTAGCATTCAAGAGACGTCCCTCCACCTGTTAAATTTTATTTGCTGGCATCACTCAAAGTGTGGGAATACGGTTGGAATATGATCCCGATTCCCACAATACGCCCTTCTTCGCTTGTTGCCCAGCTCGGAGGAGAAGCCGTCGTGGCGCACGAATGTACAGGTCATTGGATTTTCGATCCTGCTAGGCGCGGGCGGGCATCGGGCGGCAATTCCGGCTACAAGATAACAAAAATTTCCCAATCCAGCAAGACCCGGGACGGGATCTAACCTGGAGGTGGGGTCGCGCCGTTGATAGTAACGTCCCCCACCTTTTGCCTGCCGAGCTGAACAATTGGACATGGATGCCGGAAAGACCTAAAACCTCCCAAGATTCTCTTTTTTTTCCTTGTCTTTTCTTTTCTTCTATTTCTGTGGCTTCTATCTGCTCTCTGCCGCACGATAAATCCCTGAGCCCCAAAATGTCCATCATGCTACCTCTCCTGCTACCACTGAACAGCTCCTTGGCCTATGGCCTCCTTCTTGTCGTTGGTGCTCTGTGTGCCGCCTTCATAATACGCTCGTACTTGCTTCGACGGGCTTCGGAGAACCCATCCGAGAAGGCAGCCATGCGGTCTGAGTACCCGCATCTTCACTCGAGCCCTCCAACGAGACGACCTTTTGCTGGCTTGCATGACCAGAAAAATGGTGGTGATGGCGGCGGCGGCGGCGGCGTTTTGACGCCAACGGGCTTTTCAGAGCACGATATCAAGGCCCTGGGTCGGTTTCCCGACTATGCGGTTCTGAGCGGAGTGCCTCATCCGCAGCCGTACAGCAACTTCGATATACACAAGGCCATGTTTCGCCCCTACAGACCCTTCCGCTGGAATTATCACCAGACTATGGGTGCGTCTTCCCTTCTTTTTCCCCCCCTTGTCTCCTCTTTCTTCTAGATGATCAATTGCACTGCTCTGTCTTTGGTGTCGAATGGAAGTGGACTTACTCTTGTCCGACTATTAGCGCTTATGAAGTTTGACCCAAATTTCTGGATCGAGCTGGAGCAGAATTACTTCGAGACCATGAAAAAGCGCCAGCAGCTATTGGCGAAATACGGTACCATGGTGCTCAATTTTACACGAGAATCTGAACAGGCTTGCCGCGAGCTCATGGAGATGGCGGTGCAGTTCCTTTGCATTCGTTATCCACAGTATTTTCAGCTCGAGGCGGGAAACACCAAGCTGCATAATCGGCTGCTGTCTACGGTGTCAGACCTCGAGGCTACGCCGCCGCTCCGCATCGTTTTTGATAACGTTCCGGAGGATTTCGCCATTGTTGTGCGTGATGATGACACAGGCTACTACCACCTACGTGCTGGCTCGATCTGCTCGACGCTGGGTTGGAATTTGCATACCAAGATGAACAAATCACTGGCGGAGATTCACGAGCCCGTTGCGGATTTCAAGGAAAAGATGCTCAAGTCTGTAGACCGGTACGAACTGCCTGTTGCTTTTCGTCTTCCTCCTTCTCCTCCTCCCCCTCTTCCTCCTCCACTCTCCCCTTTTCCCTTTATGATTTTTGCATCATCCCCTGGCTTTCTGCTGTCGTTCCAAGGGCCGACGGACCAATCCACTCACGGCTCTGTGAGCAGCTACTTTTCCAGAATGCCAACCGACCAACCCATCAGCCGGGGCTCCTGGAGCATCGAAGACTGGAAAGCGCTCTTCGTCCCACCCGAAGAGGCGCATCTTCGCAGCCACTTCGCTCACGAGCCTGTCCACGAGCGACGCGCTGAAAAGTGCTTCCTCCGCGTAGACTGGCAGACGTTGCGGCGGCTGCCAGTCTCCGGGGCAGTCGTGTTCAATTTCAAAGCCATCTTCACGCCGCTGGAAGAGCTCCGCCACGAGCCCTTCATACCGGCGTTGCTGCACAAGCAGTTCTCCGACGGCAAACCGTCTCTGGTGGAGGACAAAGCGGTCGAGGACAACAGGGGGCTTATTCTGGATGCACTGAATCGGTGGAAGGAAGAGCAGGTCAAGGCCGGCATTGTCCCGGCGGACTGGGCGCCAGCCACGCTGCATGAATCGCCCTTTTTCCAGGGCTGGGAGGAGACTTGGCATCGGAAGCAGGGGTTTTGAGTTGACGTGCTGGTAGATTATGGCAGAGACTGTCAGAGATCCCAAAATGATGTTGGAAAAGCGCTTATCGTGGCTTTTCAAGCGGGGTGCGCATGTCCAAGGGGGAAGCTAGGCTGATCAAACAAGGCTACGAGTGTAGATCAGCGTCAAGATTTGACACACAACTTGATGGTAAATTACCAAGAGAAGTGCGAAAATACGGATGACCCATTCATGGTGTGTTTATACTTCCCTTGACATGATAGGCTTGCCAGATGGTTGATCGATCTGGCGCCGCGAACGTCTGGAAATGTGTGCAAAGTCAAGCATACTTCGGGACATAATTCCGTAACTTTCTCTTTTGTGGCATTTTGAAACGCTTGTGAGCTTCACGTGCTGCTCATACGAAGGAAGACTGAGTCGACACGTGCAAAGGTGGTTGGTTGTCTGCAAGAAATGTACAATATGCGGCAGTATTTCTAGTAGACTATAGAAAGCACACAATCCACTCTGGTGCTCGACTCTCAAACACGCAGCGCTTTGCCGGCTGGGCTCGTCACAAAAGCCTTGCCCTCGATGATCGACATTCGTTTCTTCAACTCCCATTCCCAAGCCGTCATGTCCGAGTCCTCTTCGGACGCAGGACCGACCATCCTTTTCATGCTGGCGTTGAGCTCAGGGCGCCCCAAGACAGCAAAACTGTATCGATCGTGATAGACTTGCTCGCCCGGCGGATACCTGATGCGGTGGACATTACTGCGCAGTAGCCCACCGGTCCATTGCACCAGGGCGTCGCCCAAGTTGACGATCAGACAGCCTGGCTGGGGACGGACCCAGCTCCAGGCATTTTCATCCGAGGCGTCTGCACCCGGATTGAGGACCTGGAGTCCACCGAGAAGATTTGCCAGGAGGGTTATGGTGCCGAAATCAGTGTGGTGGACCATGCTTGTGCGCTGGTCCTCCGCACGCGGGCTCGCGAAACTTTTGATCATTCTCAGAGCGGTGCCTGAAGGCTTGGTGGGCGACTGTAACGACGAGAAAGTGTCCGCCGGCAAAGAGAGCTGCAGAGCGAGAGTGCGGCTGATGGTGGCAATTATGAGCTGACAGTGCTTCATGAAGGAGGTGAGAAGCCCGAGTTCTGGCTGTAACACTGCCGGCAAGGGTGGGAGCTCCTTGATGCCCGTGAGCATGTCCTGAGCGAGGTTGAACATTGCGAAGCGATCGTCCTCTCCAGTCTCTGTCTTACTTCCTCCACGGGATTTGAAGCTGGATATGCGTGATGAGCAAATGGCTTGCACTCATCGAGGGTGCGAAGGGGCAAACAAGTGTAGGAAACACAATGGATGGGCGAGGAGGAATGCTCATATTTGCTACCAGGAAGCTTACCCCCAGACGTTTTCACGCGATGATCTGAAATTTTGTTTAACCTCATCAGGCAGTTCCATGAGAGTCTGAGTAATTCGAAAGAGCTGGTCGACTTCGCCAATCATAGTTCGTCCTAGTGGATCTTCGTTCAAGTCCAGGAAGAAGAAACCAAGGGTTTTGCAAGCGGCCAGGAGTAGTTGCGCAGTCTCTGCATCCCCTGAAAGCAAACCTGACAAGGGGATGTTTCTCATGGCGGCCACGGGCACGTCATCGGGAAAGGAGGGGATTTCGTTGAACAGAGCGTCCGAAGCCATGCCTGAGCGAGACGTCGCGTCTTGGGTGCCAACGGAAGGGAGTTGTTTTTCTGGTGGGCTACTGATCGAACACAATGAATGAGACGAGAGCTGAATCGGATCGCGAGAAGAAATGCCAAGCTGCTTCGAGCAATGTTTGCATCTGGTCTCTCGATCGCTCCTTGGCCGGTGGATTGACGACAGTGAGCGGGAGCTGACCAGAACCGAGAAGATATAGGGACCGACAGAGACTCCGTGTCTTCTGAGAGAGGCCTTCCCTTCAGACGGCATATTGGCCGGAGATAGATTGGCCTTCCTGGGGACGACAAGTTTCCGCTCATATGGACAATGTCACCCTTCCTTCTCGGATGATACCCAATGCAAACAGGCGAATCTGCACAGCATTCCTTTTCTGTATCTCGCCGATGCAGGCCTTTCTACAATCGGCAGCGCCATTATTGATGAAGCGGTGACCTGCACCCGTGTCAAGCGGAGGACCAGACTCACATATCTTGCTGTCGGCACTGGCCCTCGAGCTTGTTGACAGGTTGAATGAGAATCTCACCGTCACTCACTCCACTCAATCCGACACTCAGACCCGGCCCCACTATGGGACACTTTTGCTCCGCGGGCGCACGTGCTTTCGTGATGGCCACTCGCGAGCCGCGCCCCCCCGCCTCGGTAAACTTTGGGGAGAGACGCGACGTGCGCGTTCGGCCTTCCTCGACAGCTCGACACAGCAGCGACTGCACGTCAAGTTTTTTTTTTTTTTTGAGACCCCATCGCTCTTGGCTTTTGGATATCCGGTCATGCTTGACTGAAGCCTGCTCAGATGGTCACGCGCTGACACAATATTCCCGGCGTCTGGCCAAGGCACCGCGCTCCCAAGTCGCCAACCTCGATGGCTGCTCCGCCAAGAGATCGACGACATGGCCGAAGAAGAGTGCAGTAACCCGCAATGGCTTGCTTGGGTCAAGGAATGGCTGGACCTTGCACGTGAGCGCAACTCCAAAGGCGTGACGACGTATCGAAATGCCTACGAGTCACTCAGAGCTTGCCCCATCACCTTTGAGCATCCAGCCGAGCTTCAGCAGCTGAAAGGCTTCGGTCCAAAGCTATGTGATCGTCTGGCAGAGAAACTCAAAGCATACTGTCAAGAGCATGGCCTGCCAGAACCTGAACGTCCTGAAGCGAAAAGGGCTGCCGAACGAGCACGGAGAGAAGCCGCCGAGGTGGCCGAGGATGGCCCCGCGCCTAAGAAGCGCAAGACGAAGCCACCAAAGGCCTATGCCCCAACTTTTCGTTCCGGTGCCTATGCTCTGCTCGTCGGCTTGTCTACTCAGCCCGAAAGCGCATCGGGCGGGATGACCAAGGCTGACCTCATTCAGGTCTCGCAACCTCATTGCGATTCTTCATTCACCGCGCCAAGCGACCCCACCAAGTTCTACACGGCCTGGAACTCAATGAAGACCCTCTTGCAGAAGGAACTCGTGTATGAGAGAGGCAGGCCGTTGCGACGCTACCTCCTGACAGACGATGGTTGGGATACGGCAAGGAGAATCAGGGCGACCGCTGAATGGCGGAGTGAGAACGCAACGGGAGGCGCGGACGTCAATCAAGGAGCGTCGACGTCATACGGGCAGCCTCAGTCAGCTCAAGGAGCGCAGCCTCGCTCCTCCTCTCCTGAGCTCATTGTCCTGGAGGAGGAACAGCCGCAGCCAGAGGCTTCTAACGCAGCAGAGCACAATGCAACATCCGACGAAGCACTTCCGTCTTTCAGTCCCATCAATCTTCCACCAGGGTCGTTCTCTGTTCGTTTGTTGCTAGATGTGCGCGAGGTCAGGGCCAAACGGGATCGCGACTACATGCAAGAAGAGCTCGCGAAGCAGGATGCCACGCCAATCATGAGAAGCTTGGGAGTTGGTGATGCGCAATGGATCGCGAAATGCCACGATCCCACTCTCCTGCAGAGGCTTGGTGCAGAAGGTGACGAAGTGGTGCTGGACTGGATCGTGGAACGTAAGAGGATGGATGACTTGATTGGGAGCATCAAGGACGGACGATTCCACGAGCAAAAGTTTCGTCTCAAACGATCCGGTGTCAAGCACGTCATTTACATAATTGAAGACATCACCATCGATCCTGCCATGTGGCAGAGATACGAGGAGGCCGTTCATTCGGCAATTGCGTCGACCCAGGTTGTGAATGGCTATTTCGTCAAGAGAACAGCCAAGATGGACGAAAGCATCAGATATTTAGCTCGCCTGACAGCCATGCTGGCAAGGAAATATGAGGGGCAGACGCTGCGCGTGATTCCTTCGAGGGTGATAACGGCACAAAATTACCTCCCCTTGATGCGACACTTGCGCGACACGCAGCCATCAGAGGGACATTATGTGACCTATCAGGTCTTCACTTCTCTCGCATCAAAGTCGGAAATGATGACGCTGCGGGACCTGTTCCTGAAGATGCTCATGACGACACGCGGGGTCACAGGCGAGCGAGCGCTTGAGATACAGAAGCGTTGGAACACGCCGTATGAGCTTGTCAAGGCTTTCGAAGCGTGTGGCTCCGGGGAGGAAGGAAAGAAGCGCAAGCGAGAGCTCATGTCCAGCGAACTCAGTCACCTGGTTGGGAGAAAGAAGATGAACAAGGCGCTCAGTCAGAAAATCGCTGAGATATGGGGCGATGCGTAGACACGCGGCTGTGCTGTATTTCCTCCATCAAGGCAGTCTTGCTCGTGGAAAATGCCCGAGATATGTACGTCGATAACGGGAGACGTAGTCTCATGCTCACAGGGGGTTGTCTTCACTGCTTTTGGGCGAGAGCTCGCTGAACCATCTTCTCCAGCAGCGGTATCGAGCCATCATCGTTCCCTGCTCCCAGGATGCCTGCCAGGGACTTTTCAGCATACTTGGCCATCATGTCCACTTCGATGTTCACCGTGTCGCCCTTTTGCTTCTGAGCCAGGACGACGCGCTCTTGCGAGTACGAGATCAACATGATTTCCCACCATCCTTCAGAATCATTGACCTTGGTCACAGTCAGACTAGTACCGTCAATGGCGACGTAGCCCTTGAAGATGATGTAGCGCAGCATGTCGCGGTTCTTGGGCTGGAAGCGAAAGGTCAGGGCATTCCCGTCGGGGGTGACGGACAGAATCTCGGCGGTGGTGTCGACGTGTCCCTGCACGAAGTGCCCGCCCATGCGGGTATCGGCCCTGACTGCACGCTCCAGATTGACCCGGCTGTTGTCGACCAGACTGCCCAAGTTTGTGATGCGCAGAGTCTCGGGCGCCACGCCGACTTTGAAACTGTCAGGGGTGAAGGATGTGACTGTGAGGCAGCAGCCGTTCACGGCAATGGAATCCCCATCATGACAGTCTTGGAGAAGAGGTGATCCGGAGGCAATGGCAAAGGTCATGGTCGTGCCGCCAGTTGAGTCATTGTTGTCAAGATGGGAGATGACTGGGTTTTGTGTGAGCGAAACGTGTTGGTGGGCTGGCATCGAGCTTGGTACTTACCCCCGATGTCTTCGACAATACCGGTGAACATGGCAGCGACGAGGGCACAGCAGCTAGGACTCGGTCAAATGTAAGTATTGCGCGGCGACAACACGAGCTCCGATTCGCGATATCAAGGAGAGGCTTAGAAGCTTACCACCAGTGACACTTTTCCGTCAGGGTCCGAGCCTGGCGGACTGATCAGCCCCGCCAACCAGTGCACATCTGGCGGGGCGAGCCTATCGATAAGATGGGCTGGCCAAAATTCTGCAAAGCTGTCGGTCACACTAGCGTATGCTGGAAATTACCTACCAGTAGCAGACGGCATTCGTTGTGCTGTTTTCCCGACGCAACGGGATATCTCTCCGGAAGCTCCCCGTTTCCAATTGATTGCTGGATACATAGTGCAGCTGCAGGCGATTCCTGTCGAGTTTTGTTCTGCCCCGCGCGGCGTCACTGTCCCATTGCCGCGCAGAGTCAAACCGCCATGGCGCCTACCAGGGCCGAAAACAAGAAGCAGCAGACCCCCGCCTCGATCCTCAACGATGCCGACACACAATTCGAAGTCGGAAAGCTCGATGAAGCCATTACGCTGGCCTCGAGAGCTCTCGAAGAGACCGGTCCAGGCGGCGACTTTGAGCTCCGCGCCCTGACCCTGCTGGGCACGTTGCTCGTCGAAGTGGGCGAGGTTGATGAGGGCCGCAGCTACCTGGAGAAAGCTGTTGCGCTTGACGAGGACGGCATGATGGACGAGACGGTCGGCGGAGGGCCCGAGAAGTTCCTGTTGCTGGCCCAGCTGAGCGAGGACGGGGGCCACGACAGCGTCCGGTGGTTCGAGCGCGGCGCCTCCATATTGCGCCAGCAGATTGAGGGTTTGAAGGCGGAAGTCTCGCACCAAACAGCGCTGGAAGAAAAGCAGCAGAAGCTGGGGGGCGTCCTGTGCGCGGTGGCGGAGGTGTACATGACGGATCTGTCATGGGAAGACGATGCCGAGCAGCGATGCGAGACGCTCATCACGGAGGCCATGATGATTGCGCCGAAATCGCCCGAAACGTGGCAGACGGTGGCCAACGTGCGCATATCTCAGCAACGGACCGACGAGGCCCGGCAGTCGCTGCAGCGCAGCCTGGACCTCTGGCAAGACCTGCCGCCGGCGCATCCAGACGTCCCCGCGTTTCCGACCCGCATCGGCCTGGCGCGCCTGCTGCTCGAGACGGAGATGGAGGAGGAGGCGCTCAAAGTGCTCGAGCGGCTCGTCACGGACGACGACCAGAGCGTGGAGGCGTGGTATCTGGGCGGCTGGTGTCTGTACATGTCGGGCGAGAAACTGCGATCGAGCAGTCAGGACGACGAGGGCGGCGACAGTGCTGCAGAGTGGAAGTCGACGTGGTCGACGGCAAGAAAGTGGCTCGTGCAGTGTCTCAAGCTGTATGCCGCGCTGGAGTACGAAGACGAGCGGTTGGGGGATCACGCCGTGGAGCTATTCCAGGCCATCAACCAGGAGCTGGGCGCGATGCCCGAGGGCGAAGAGGACGACTGGGAGGATTCGGAAAACGAGGAGGAAGACGGCGATGAGGAGATGACTTGAGCGGGCAACGAACTACGATTGACTATGGCATCACCAGGGCGTTGACAGGGGAGGGGGGGGAGAAGTCCTCTTCTTTTCCTTTTCCCCAAGGTTTTCTTGTCTTTTTCTATTTTTTTACTTTTTTCCACATATACCCAGTCCAGAAGAGACAGGCCATAATTAAAATGACGATGACGCATCGCGTGTCCCGACGTCTCCTCCACGGTTCAAGTCTTGCCTCATGCCATGCCATGCCATGCAAACACACACAGCACCAGGCCAAGGGGGAAAAGGGAGAGCCGCGCATCAAGCGGCATCGACCGCAAGTTTCTCCACGCCATCGACCGGCACGCCATCGTCGTCGCCGCCCTCGTCCTCGTCAGCCGCACTCGCCAGGCCGCCCTGCCAGAGCTGTTTGCCCGTCAGGCGGACCGGTTCCTCCTTGACCCTGGCCCTCTTGAGCTCCGCGAGGCGGTCCTCCTCGTCGCGCCGCGCCCTGTCCGCCAGCTCGCGCAGGAAGCCGTCGCGCCAGGCCCAGAACGTCTCGGGCGTGACCTGGGTGCCGTGGAACTTTTTGTTCTCCTCGCGCTCCGCGGCGAGCGCGGCCTCCTCGCGCGCCGCGGCCACCACGTCGCGGCGGTCCTGGATCAGCTGCTCGGCCGCCTCCTTGACCGTCGACACGACCGCGAAGACCATGGCCATGCCCAGGTTCTCCTGCACCGTCTCGTGCGCGCGCGCGAGGAGCAGCTCGCGGTCCTCGCCGATGCTGAAGTGCTGGTGCGGGTGAGCAGCAGGACCGCCGGGCGCGAGCAGGTCGAGGTGCGGCGCCGCGTCGGGGTACTCGTCCGTGTAGCGGACTTGCAGCAGGAACGCGGGCGCTGCTGCGTCTCCCTCTCCTCCTGCTGCTGCTGCTTCTTCGTCATCTCCGGCCGCCGCTGCTGCTTCGCTGCTGTCCCCGCCGACGTCGAGCTTGATGGTGATCTGGAACTCGGTCTCGGATAAATCTGCACGAGGGTTAGGGACTGGGATCAGTGACGGGCACAAGACGCGACGACGAGAGCACCGAGGATTACGGACCGGTTATCTCCTCGGGAAATATCGACTCGAGGACCTCGCGCTCCTCAATCTGCTCGTCGCGACCCATGGCGACGAGATCTGGTGACGACGGACGGACGGCCGGGTGTAGTCGTGCAGCGTGTCTGTGACACCCGCCAAACCAGCCAATCCATCGAAAACGACGACGGTTGGTCCTCAGGACTGGTGGGGCTGCATTGACAATCCACCGCCAGCCAACGATACTCACCGCCGACTTTGCACATGACTGCATCACTGCATCACAGCATCACAATAATTGGTTGTTCGTCAGAGTAGACGTTTGGGGCTTCAGTCATTGCCCGGTACTAGTTTCCCGGTTGCAGGCTGTTGTTCTATGAAGTGAAGCAAGGAATCAAGGAGAGGCAATGGACGGACTGCTACTGGACATTCTACCCGGCAACTGCGGAGTACTTGTTGTCTTCCATCTCAATATCTGCCAGAGAACCCCCCTACCTGCGAAGAATTACGAACATCTACCTCATCCCGTCATGTCAGAATCATTTCATTTTTCGTAACAAGTCATCGCCAGTAAGTGTCACCGGGCCGTCCGCGTCCGAGAATGACAAATGAAACAATGACACCTCTCGAGACTGGAAATTCGGCAATCGCGCACAGCCTTAATGATGGAACAGACGGATGCTTTGTTGTACAAAGGTGATGCCCAGTTTTTCTGCCGTCTCAAACACAGCGCTGTCGTTTTGGCTTCCGCTCGGAGCGGCGATGTAGTTGACTCCGGAGCGGGAGGCGCGGAAGACGTTATCGATAAATGGGAACTGCATCAAACAGACCAGATGGTTAGCAAGACGGAGAACGTCGGCAGTCGCTTAAAACTTACAAAGGCATCGCTGGAAACGCAGACGTTCTTCAGCTGCTTCATCCACGCTTCTCTTTCATCCTCGGTGAAAGCCGGAGGAACCTCCTCAAAGATTGCCTCGAAAGCCTCGCGCTCAGCACCGGACTTGGGCAGCTCACCGCTGACCAGCAAGTCAATGGCGTTGCTCTTGTCAGGACGCTTGGTGCCCTTCCGCCACTTAATGTTGATTACACGCTCGTGGAATCGCATCCACCAATTGTCGGCCTTGTCGCCGGCAAGGCGAGTGCAGTGAATGCGCGATTGCTGGCCAGCACCGAGACCAATGACTTGACCGTTGAAAGCGTAGCAGACGGAATTGCTTTGTGTGTACTTGAGAGTGATTGTTGCAACCGTCAGGTCTCGCGCGGCGTGTTCGGGGAGAGCACGGCCGTCCTTGGGGGTGACGATGGCGTCGAATGCCTTTGGCGAGATCTCGACATCGTTTCGATGCTGCTGGAGAGTGATGCCATAGACCGTTCTGGTCTCGGTCGGACCAGGGCTGTAATCAGGGTCGATCTGGAGGACAAGATATTTTCCACCCTTCTTCTTTTTGAGAATTTCCAGCGCAGCATCCTCGTAGCCTGGTGCAATCACACCGTCCGAGACCTCTTTAGAAATGATGCTGGCGGTGGGAACGTCAACAACGTCGCTCAGAGCAATCACATCACCGAAGCTGCTCATTCGATCTGCACCGCGAGCTCGCGCGTAGGCTTGAGCAAGGGCAGACGTCTCGATGCCCTCTATGTCGTTGACAAAATAGACCTTGCGCTCCTCAGCCGTCAGGGGAAGACCAATGGCAGCACCCGCAGGGGACACATGCTTGAAGCTAGCGGCGGCAGGCTTCCCGAGGGCGGCTTTCAGTTCCTTAACCAACGGCCAAGCGTTCAGCGAGTCGAGTAAGTTGATGTAACCTGGAGAGCCACAGAGGACCTTGAAGGGCAGGTTGCCAGAGACCGTGTAGGCCGCAGCAGGCTTCTGGTGAGGGTTGGCACCGTAGCGCAGGCCCAGATACTGTTCGCCCTTGCCAGCATATTCCTTGCGAAAGAAGCCAGAGATTGCCGTGTCGTAATCGGCGGTGTGTTCGAAGGCCTTGAGAGCGTATCGGTTTCGACTCGCCTCGGTGATCTCGCCCTGTTCAAGCTCCTTCAGAAAGCTGGCGTAGTCCTCGGGGTCGCTGAGAATGGTCACCCGCGCATGATTCTTGGCCGCGGCGCGGATCAAGGTCACGCCACCGATGTCAATCTCCTCGACGGCCTCGGGAACGCTGACATTGATTTTCGCCACGGTGTCTTTGAAGGGATACAGATTGCAGATGACAAAGTCAACTTTGGCGATGCCCTGTTCGGCGAGGTCCTTTTCGTCGGATTCGAGGTTGCGAGCAAGGATGCCTCCGTGGACGGCTGGGTGCAGAGTCTTGACACGGCCGCCCAGCATCTCGGGGGCCTTGGTGATGGCACTGACATCTCTTTTCGAGAACGTATCCAGGATTAGTTCCTCGTCCGACCAGAGGTTGACATGATGGCCTACTCAACGTCCATGCCCGCGTCGCGAATCATGCGGGATGTGCCTCCCGATGCGAGGATGCGCACATTTTGCTTGATCAGGCCCTTGGCCAGATCCAGTAGCCCGGTCTTGTTGTAGACTGAGAGTATGGCGATTTTTTGCGCGACTGCCATGATTGCGGAGTTTGAAAACTTCGGGCAAAGCCGTTGGCGAGACGAACAGAAAGGGAAGAGCAAACGATGGCCACCTGTATATTTCTGTGTCCAGGTAAATCGACGGATGGGTCGCGCAAGTGCAGGTCGGAGGCAGTCGGGATTAAAAAAAAAAGAAGAAAGAAAGAAAAAAGAAAGATAAAAGCCCCTAGGGTAGGTACCGAGGTACCTAGCATGCATTTTTTTTTTTTTTTTTTTTTTTTTGGTGCCAGCGCTATCAAAAAGCCGATCTACATACAGCCCCGATGTTCCCCACCTGATAGGCAAGGAAAATAATTACAAGCCATTGTCAGTGCCTATAAGCCCAACGCTGTCAAAGCACCACAAGGTGTAAACTGGGCCATCTCAGCGTACGTCAAGCCCGCATCAGCGTGGCCGGCAGAAGACTCGAGAGCATGTTCTTAGATGGTCGATACGTTTACTCCCTGAGCGGACTCTCACTTGCATGACTGCGCGCCCCTCGTCGGCAACAAATCGACAAGTCTTTCGCACACGTGGGCGGCGTGAAAGTCAGCTGAGCGCGTCACCGCAGAACGTGGTCGTGGACACGGACAGAATCCAAAGCAAAGAATCTGCTCCCGTGCCATTGGGAGATACTCTCGGTGTGAACACTACAAATGATCATGCTTCCAGCGCAAGGCATCTGGATCTGTCCGTGGTCAACCTCAACATCTTACTGGCGACAGCAGCGTGCAGCATCCTAGACGAGTAAAAGATGCACTGTCTGGTCCTGGTCCTGGTCCTGCGCTTGCATACCATTTGTGATGGGATGATTGCCGAGCTGCCACGCCGTCCTGATGCGACCCAAGCTGTCGGGCCCTGGTGCCCAGGGTGGAGAGGGCCGTTGCAGTGTAGCGCCAAGACGGCGATCCGAGGCGACCGGCTGTCACTGCGCAATGGGGGGACTCATACGTGCTGTGCTGCAGGCTATATCCAGGGTGAGGCTTGACGCCCGACGGCGCCAGAGGTTCTCCTTCGCGGTACGGTGGCTCAGCCTGCCGCCAAGGGTCAGTACGGTTTCTTACCTGGCAGGTACTGGTAGGCACTTAAGTAAGTACTAGTAGGTTCCTCGCGCAGGGCCGTTAGGGCCGTCAAGCCAAGCTGAGAAACCGCAACGTGCCTGACCTGACACCGACGTCACTTTTAGAAAGAACCCCCCCCGGCCTTTCCACCAATTCTGCCGCCATGGGCGCAGAGTCGTCGGGAGCAACGAGGCCGCGCGCTGTGCAGGACAGCAATTGCTTTCCGGGTCGAGAGTGGGAACATGATGGCGCAGAGTGACTGCTGCACCTTGTTCCCCTCTCTCTACTCGCCCCATCACGTCTCATACGAATTCGCTGTGAAGCCGGGCGTTCTTTCATTCGGAAATAGACACCCAAGCTGTGTGACCACAATAGCTTGGGCGTGTCGTACTGCGCCTGCACCATCCACACAGTGCAGCTCGCGCACCCAAATGCGGCTGGGATCGGCAGTGGCGCCCCCAATGTCCCCTCTCTCCTCTTCCCTCCCCCTCATCCCCCTCTCTCCCCCTCTCCTCCTGACCAGGCCGAGCTTGTACAGTTCATTCAGGGACCCCCGCCAACAAGCCAGAAGCGGCCGGGCCCACCATCAAAAGGCAACGCCATCCGTCATCTGCCGCTACGGTAGCCTTAGCTTTCTTTTTTGAACTGTCAGCTTTCCAGTACAACTTCGAGCCGGGCAGGTATGTTTAAATTCATCCAAGCACCATCGTCGAACCCTGCAGCCATTCAGACTCGCCTGCCTGTCGTCATGCTGCTGATGCATGGCGGCATCCTCTTCGTCGTCACCGTCAATACCAACTAACACGCCTCCTCGCTGCTCAGATAACCCCCTTCTTGATTCCGCAGTCCCCTCCTCAGCCGCCATGGATGAAAAGATCCTCGAAGCCTCGGCAAGGTATCCCATTGTTGCCGGTCACACGTACAAATATGGAACCGCGGGCTTTCGCATGAACGCCGACCTGCTCGCTGGTGTGTCGTTTCGGGTTGGTCTGCTGGCTGGCCTGCGCAGTCGCAAAGTCAACGGCCATGCCATTGGCGTCATGATCACGGCAAGCCACAACCCTGCTGCGGACAATGGCGTCAAGATCGTCGACCCGATGGGAGAGATGATGGATCAGGACTGGGAGGTTCATGCCACTCGCCTCGTCAACTGCCCGACCGACCAGGCGCTGCTTGAGACGTACAACAGCTTGGCTCAGCAGTTCAAGGTGGACATACACAGCCCCGGCCGCGTCGTATACGGCCGTGATACTCGCCCATCCGGTCAGCGGCTCGTGGCAGCTCTCTCCGCCGCTCTGGAAGCAACCGGGACCGAGTACACCGACTTCAAGATTGTCACGACTCCTCAGCTGCACTACATTACCCGGTGCGCCAACACTCTCTCCACGCCCAAGCCTTATGGCGACGCGAGTGAGGACGGATACTACAAGAAATTTGCCGAGGCCTTTACCCGTGCTCTGAAGGGGAAGAAAATATCAGGCCAAGTGACTGTCGACTGTGCCAACGGTGTCGGTGGTCCCAAGTTTTCGGAAATGCTAAATTACATATCCAAGGACGTGACCGGGCTTGACGTCAAGGTGGTCAATGATGACGTTCTCCGCCCCGAGATCCTCAATCTCGATGTAAGGAAAACCGTGACTCAGCCTGTCGTATGAGTTCGTGACTGACTTGCGACTCACCAGTGCGGCGCCGATTATGTCAAGACCAAGCAGAGAGCCCCCCAAAACCCGAAGCCAGTCCCCGGGGCCCGTTGCTGCTCTTTTGATGGCGATGCCGACCGTCTCATCTACTACTGGGTTGACCCCGACGCTGGCTTCTTCATGTTCGATGGTGATCGCATTTCATCCCTCTGTGCGCTATTCCTCGCCGATCTTGTTCGCTCTGCCGGGCTGGAGGAGGATCTACGAATCGGGGTTATCCAGACCGCGTATGCCAACGGCGCCAGCACCAGCTACATTGAGAAGCATCTCCAGCTGCCCGTCGTCTTCACCCCGACGGGCGTCAAGTATCTGCACCACGCGGCATGCCAGTTCGACGTTGGTGTCTACTTCGAGGCCAACGGCCACGGTACCGTCGTCTTCTCTCAGGATGCTGTTCGCACTTTCCGCGAAAAGGCCCCGCAGTCTCCCGCTCAGAAGGACGCGCTCGACACGCTTGCTGCCGTTGGCGACCTGATCAACCAGACTGTCGGCGACGCCTTTACCGACATGCTGCTGGTTGAGCTCATCCTGGCGTACAAGAACTGGACGCTGAAAGACTGGGCTCTGACGTATGCGGATCTTCCCAACCGTCTGATCCGTGTCGAGGTCGCGAGTAAGGATGTCTTTGTGGCCACGGATGCCGAAAGGCGGCTGCTGAAGCCAAAGAACGCCCAGGACGAAATCGACCAAATGGTCAAAAAGTACACGTCCGGCCGCTCGTTTGCGCGTGCGAGCGGCACTGAGAATGCCTGCCGAGTGTACGCCGAGGCCGCCAGCCGCTCAGAGGCCGACGAGCTCGCCACCAAGGTGGCCCAGATTGTCAAGCAACACGGTAACTAGAGGGTCTGGTCTTGACGTCAGCCAGCCAGCCAGCCAGCATACATGGTGATGATGCATGTAGGCATGTGGCAGAACAGTGGCACGGCACGCACAAACGAGCAAACCGGGTAGCAAGGGGGGGGCATTTTCAGCAGCACAAAAGAACAAGATTGGGGTGGATGATGTGACGTCTGTACGATTTTGTTATCTTCTTTTCTTTCCCTCCTTTTTGTCATTCATGTCATCCTGAGACAGCACACTGTTCGATAGAAAAATCGAGACGGGATGGGAATGGCTTGCGACTGGGTAGGCTGGGTGGAACCAGTCACCAGAACCTACACCTCGGGCAGAACCAGACACACGAAGGGGGGGGGGGGGGGGGGGGAAAAAAAAAAAAAAAAAAAAAAAAAAGGAAGGGCAAAAGGACAAAGTACCTGCAAGGTCCCAGGCGTACAGTTCACTATGGAGACGAGATGCACATCGACCCATTCGTTCAAAGTGGCTCCCTTCGATTGGATCCATGGCGTCTCCCGGAACATCTTGTAGATTGTGGACCTTTTTTTTTTTTTTCGGAACGAAAAGAGGGGGGGGGGGGGGGGGGGGGGGGGGAGAAAAAAAAGAAGAAGAAAAAGAAGAAGATGAAGAAAAAAGAGCGTGCAGGGCGCTCGCAAAAGTTTCATGCGCTTAACAGGATTGCTTCTCATTGGTGTCGTATCGCTCTGCTGTAAGGTCATTGTGTCAGTCATTGTGCAGAAACAATGCCCATGTCAAGGTTGGCCCCGCGACAGACGAAAGGAGATGCTGCTTAATTAAGCACGATACGAAGAGTCGGATCATTACATGGCGCCGTCCAGCGCCTCCCTGCCATTCCACCCCCTTTTCTAGTCTACATGACTTGAGATTTCTGCATTTTTACTCTAAATTTTTCCACTGACGCGGCTGGCTGGCAACGCTGCCAGTGAGTGTGGTGGTCATGGGCTTTGAGCCCTCATTTGTCATCAGTAACGGGATAGATTCCGTGATGCCTGACCCCCCCCTTCTGCGCTTACAGCTCAAATTGACCCATCAAACACTGTTGCTGATCCAACACTATCATCTCAAGCAGAGTGGTTCATAGCCGTTGTGCTTGGAGATTCTACCATCAGAGGTCGTCTCATTTGTCGTGTCGGGGATGATCAAGTCCGCACTCGCGTAATTGCACCCCTTTTTTGCGCTTTCACCCCCCCCCGGCCTGACCTTGCCCTCCGTTTTTCAACACATGTTATACGAGCAAGATCCGGATGTCGAGCGCGTAGCATCGGGGGTGTCAAACTCGTACTGAATGTCAATGTCCAGATCGCGGCGGTTCTTGGCGTTGGGCTTGACCTGCAGATTGCACGAGACCTCCTCGCCGTCTTGCACTGTAAGGACGTCCTTGAGGTAAAAGACGGTCTGCTTCCAGTGGGTGTATTTGGTGTGGGGGCCCGTGGAGAAGCGGATGGGCTTGTGGCAGGCGGAAAAGTCAATGTCGAACCAGGACACGAGCGCGTGGATGAAGTCGTCGCGCTTGACCGACAGTTTGAAGGCCGAGTTGAAGGCCAGGTCGGCCGTCGTGCAGGTATACAGGTCCAGGGTGAGGACGGCGGTAGGGTCCGTGACGACGGCCTTGAGCTCAACCATGTCGACGAGGGGCTCCGACAGGGCAGTTTCCTTGAGGGGCGTGTAATCGAAACCGTACACGCTGTCCCAAACTACGACTGCGGTCAGCAAAAAACGGCCTTGACGAGCTACTGCTGACACACTCTGGTAGGGGCGTGACGACAGGCAACAGGAAGAAACAAAGCTGATTATTGCACGCACATCCTATCTTCTCCTCCTTGTAATCGCCGTCTTCAATGCCGGCGAAAAAAATGGTTGCCTTATCGGGGAATATTAAGCCGTCCTTTTCCAAGTACTTGTCGCGGGCGTACAGGACCGTGTCCAGCATGCTCTCGTAGAGTAGAAAGTAGCCCATCCACTCGGAGATGATGATGTCAACCTTTGGAAAAGGTAGCTCAATCTCCTCCATCTTGCCCTGGATCAGGGTGATCTTGTCGGAGAAGCCGTTGATCTTGACAATCTCGCGAGCCTTGAAGATGATGGACGACATGTCGACACCGATGACGTGCTTAGCGCCAGCTTTGGCGGCAAACCTGCGATTGCGCCTTGTGAGCTTTCTCATGTTGTCATTCTTCATCTTGTTCCTTCGCGATGCGTTCGCGATGCGCCGTCCGAGCGACGGGGAAGGACGTACATGGACAAGATGGCTGTGCCGCAGCCGACATCGAGAACAACCTTGTCTTTGAAGAGGTGCTTATTTTGCACAATGGCATTCATGTAGGATCGTGTTCGTACTTCATCTTTCTATGGTACCAGTCAGCTTCTTGTTCTCTCCAGTGCTTGACACATTTTCTGCCCCTCTTGTAGCCGTGGGGTTTGCCTCCTTGAAGGGGGGGGGGGTAAGCGGGGGAGGGGTAGAAAAGCTCACCAGCATTTCCTCGTGAATACCTGCGTTGCGCGACGCGGCGCAAAATAGGTCAGCCCATGAAACTTCATCCGCGAGAGAAAGCTCGCGAGGTTCTTCTGTGTCTTTCTTGGGAAAGGTCATCGTTTGTGTATCGTACCGTGATGGTCGTAGCTTTTTTTCCCGCGCGTCAACCAATGTCAGCAAGTGGCGCCAAGCTCGGTCCAGGGCAGCAAATATAACGAACCTTTTGAAGTAGTGCTGCTCGGGATGAGGAAGCGCCTTCAAGCGCTCCTCTGCAAGCTCAACATCCATCTTGTCGCCGGCCATGACGAAGATACAGTGCGCCTCGATGCGAGGACCTGTGGAGGGCAAAGAGACTGTTCCGTGTTCGACAGAAGGGGAGGGATGAGGAGGCAGATGCGAATGCTAAAGACAGGTCTCAAAAAGCAGGCCAACAAGTGGGAAGGGGAAAAAAAAATTGAAACAAATTATTGCCTGCCTGGCCCAAAAAAAAAAAAAAAATATAGCTATCGCAGGCGGCGCGCACTTTCGCTGCAAGGTACTATCTGACCGTAGCAGCGGTCAAAGGGCGCAGGTTTTTGTCGGGCAGAAAAATAAAATTGTCGGCGTCACCGCCTTGGAAGGCCAAGATCGGTCATGCCCCAGAAATCCACCCATCACGAGGTTGACATACGTCAAGTACCTCTCGCTCTCTCTCGCCTTGCCCCTCTGTCCAGGTCCTTTGTCGTAGCGCAGCCATCCCAGCCTTTTTCTCATTTGACGGTCGTCTTCTCGTTGTGCATTCGGTGTCTTTGCCTCGTCCTAATTGAAGCATGTTATATCTGCTCCTTTTTCTGTGTGTTCTTTTCTAACCGACTTTGTTCCCAACCACCCAAAAGAAGACGGCGATAGGAGGCACGAAAGCAAGCAATCGCGCAGCACGCCGCCTAGGGAACTTCGCCTTCCTTTGCTCATTTCTTCCTTGGTTCTGGTCTTCGCAAATATAAACGGTCATGGCTTCGTTTTTTGTAAAGCTCTGGGAATCCATCTTCACGCCTGGTCCCACGCCGACCATCCTCCTTGCCACAAACGTCACGTTCGGCGCGCTGCAGACTGTGCTGTTTGCGCTGCTCCTCGCCACGTACAGCGTGCATTTCGTGGTGCTATCTGTGTTGAGCGCGTCTCTGTGGGCGGCGATTAATTGGTTCGCGGGCGAGCTGGCGCTCGTGCATCAGCAGCAGCACGACAACGACAAAGACGAGCGAGACGGTCAGGATGAGCATGAGCACGAGCAGGACGGCGATGTGGAGGACGCAGAAACGACGGCTCTGCAGGAGCAGCAGCAGCGGGCTATGCAAAGACTAACAGCGACATCGAGGGTC
Source organism: Moelleriella libera RCEF 2490 (assembly GCA_001636675.1). Classification (NCBI taxonomy): domain Eukaryota; kingdom Fungi; phylum Ascomycota; class Sordariomycetes; order Hypocreales; family Clavicipitaceae; genus Moelleriella; species Moelleriella libera. Next base: position 768,113 of record AZGY01000008.1, on the reverse strand, counting down.
GGTTCTGCCAAGGCCCCTCCCTCGCAATCGAGCGCGAGCACAAGCACAGAAGACGAGTGGGAAAAGGTGGTGGGGGCAGGCGAATTGTGAGGGCAAGAAGGGCACAGCAAGGCAGGGCAGGGCGGGAGGAGATGAGGCGATCACGAAATGATGTTCTTCTAGAGCTATGTAAGAAGCTGCCCTTTTACGGTGGATGATTTGATGGCGCTCGGAAGAGATTGTTTGATTTGGCAGGAAAAGGAAGGCGCTACGATACCCATACTCATTACCCAGAACCCAAATCCATTCAGATTAGAAAAAACATTCACCATCACTTGCCAGATGTTTTCACCTTTGGAGAGGTCTTCTGATGTTCTCTGTCGTCCTTCTCTATGACCGTTCACCCTGTCTGAACCCATCTCTTCTTCCAAATATAGTCTCATACAATCCCCGAAGAGAAGCCAAGAAAAAGACGCGAGCAAGGAAATAAGCGAGAAGACGTTTTCGCTCTGCGCCAACTCTAGACCTACAACCGTTGAAAAGAGTAACAAAACTCACCAAGGGCCCAGAGAAGAAAATACAAAAGAAAGGACAGCAAAACATGAGGAAGAATCCAGAGAGGAAAACAGGAAAAACAGTGATCGAGATCAAGACCAGAGGAAAGCAAAGAAAATAAAGGACAAAGCTGGGATAAAGCATCAAATCATTTGACTTTTTTTTTCCCCGGGCTTTACAAGCGCCTGAGCTTGCTCGTAGCAAAGGCCGCCACGACGGCACAGATGGCACCAATGAAGAAACACACGGCGATGGCATTCGGCCCGTTCTTGGGAGGCGCGACTTCTTCCGCATCGTCGGCCAGTTCCCGACTCTTGCCGGGCTCGAGGACCGCAAACACAACGGTGCTAATGAGCGTGGCGAGGAACTGAGGAATGGTGGTGTATATGTTGAGAATGCCAAAGTAGATGCCGGATAGCTCACCGCTACCAGCGCCGCCGCCGCCATGTCCCTCACTTAGAGCATGCGCTGCCCCATTGCCGTTTTGATGCTGGTGTCGGCGATGATCGGGATCAGCGGCAGCTTCCTCGTCTTCGTTGTCGTCGTCGTTGAGGCCAGTCAGCTCGACTTCGTCGCCGCCGGCGTCACCGTTTTCGTCGGACAGACGCCGGTATGTCTGCTGTTTCTTGAGCTTGTTGACCTCGATGCCTAGAAGGGCCGTTGGAGCCCACATGGCGATAGCCCACGGTCTGAGGTATTCGCCCTCTGGATTAGTACATACAGATAGCTATGCAGCTCGTGCCCTTTGGGGAGAAGAACAACAAAGGGGTGGGGGACGGTAGAAAAGAGGAGCGGAAGGGTGATGAAATGCACGTACATGCCGCAGACGCAGACGAGCGCGGTCGCGAATCGAAAACCTGTTGCAAAAGGGGCCAGAGACATGGCGGCCGCAAAGACGACGTGGCCAAAGATCCACGTCGTCAATAGGTCTGGCTTGGCGCCGTGCAGCTTTTTGAGGACGCCAGCCACTGCGGGCGGCGGTCTGGCCGTGTACGGCTCCTTATCTGGCGATCTGACGAGCATGGGCAGCACGACCGCTGCCAGACAAGTGATGACAGACTCCATGACGAGCGAGGTGCTCCCGATGCGTCCAATCTGTCCCAGCGCGTCCTTGGACTGCTTCGAATCCGCGGGGACATCGTAGCGAAAGTACGTCTCCCCGACCCAGGTGGTGCTGTAAAAGAGAAAGGGGAACCAGCCAATCCATGACCAGAAGACGGCCCAGCAGATGGCCCTGATGCGCGGCGGGAGGTTCCGAATCGTATTGTAGATCTGTCGAATGATGCCGAAGCTGCTCCGGGGCTTGGACCCCTTTGTCGACAGGAGCACGCTTTCACGCACCGCCCAGCAGGTGATGCCCGTCGTGGAGAGCACGGCGGCGGCCGAAATCACAGTCAGCTGCTGGAACTGCGTCTTGCCCAGACCGGTGCCCAGCAACCTGGGCAGGTCCATGGCGCCGGCGCCGTAGCCGATGATGTGCCCTAGGGCGGTCATTCTGCTGGCTGAGCGCAGAGGGAAAAGCAGCCAAGTCAGTACGGAGGAGATTGGGCGAACATGACGATGGCTCTCTCTCGGAGACCTTGGGGGAGAAGGAAACACTCACACCACGCCGCGCCCGCCTGCTGCTTCTCCATAGGCAGCGTATCAACGACCAAACTCCTTGCACACGACATGACTGACATGAGGGGGTCATATTAGCAACATGACAACACAACGCAGCCGTCCAATGGGGCCAGGTCTGGGACGGCAGGACTTACCGGCGTTGATGGCAAAGTCCAACACATAAATCGACAAGACAGCCAGAGCTATGGTAGGCGCCTCGGCCGCCTCGTCATCCAATACGATCAATCCCACCAATTCTCTTGTGAAGCCCAGCACAAAGAGGCAGAAGGCGACAATGGCAGCCCCAATGACCATAAAGGGCCGTCTCCGTCCCCATTTGGACGTGTTTTCGTCGGCGATGACGCCAACGATTGGCTGGACCAAGAGCCCGGAAAGCGGCCCGGCAATCCATATCAGAGATGTGTTGGACTTTGTCAGGCCCAGATTAAGTAAATAAGGAGTACAATCTTTGGGTTGGGGTTCGAATTAGCTGTTGCCACTATTGGTAGGGATGGGGGAGGGGATGGGTTCACGACGAAAGCGTTCAGCTGCAGCTTGCCATCACAGGGTCTTTGGCTTTTCCCCTTTTTTTTTCTCTCCTCAGTCATTCCCTTGGTTTTTCTGCTTCTTTTCCTTTTTTTTTTCCTGTCCTTTTTTTGGCCCTTTGATGGATACGAAGAAAATGGCAACTTACACGTCATTTCTATACCCCATGTGAATCTACACACGCACACAAAGTCAGCTCCTCCGAATCAGCCGAGCTGAGAGAAACTTCGAACACGATGATGCGAAGAAAAGAAAGACTTGGCGTAGGGGTGCAGCAAAGAAAACTTACGTGATGCCGATCGTGCAGAAATTCAGCAAAACCATGCGCATAGCTTCCGAGCTCCCCTTGATCGAGGGCTCGCCCACCAAGCTCGCCATCATCCTCCCCAGAAAAGACACCTGTCCGCGTGTCTCGGGCTCTCCGTATCTACCTCCCTCTCTCTCGCTCTCGCTCTTTCACTCTCTCTTGGCGCTGCTCAATCAGACCGCTCGACAAAGTGATGGTGGGAGAGGTGTGTTGTGTCAGCGAATTGACCCGCCTAATTTGTAGTGGTCTTCCCGCGGGCGGGTTTGCCGATATTGGTGGTGCGCTTTACCATTTAGAGAAAGGGGAAAAAAAAGAGGGATGGGAACAGAGAGAGACAGAGAGAGAAAGAGAGACAAGAGAATGAGATGACGAGCGAGATAAGCAGGGAATGGGGTCCAGCAAGACGTGCAGGGCAGGGCAAGACAGAGAGAGACAAGACAAGACACGACAAGACAACCCCTACATGACTCCGCAGCGACGTCGAAAGCGCCGCCGTGGCCTCTGTGTCTTTTTCTCGCCAGCTACGTGCGCGCGCGTGTGGGTGCGGACAGGCGCTTTCATTCGTTACCGTCAATTCGCGGCGACGCAAGCAAAGCCAGCCTGGTTGTTGGGCTGTTTTCTGACATGGCGACGAAAACGGATAGGTGTTCTGATGGTGCTTGACCTGTGCGCGGCGGCCCATCTGGCCTCGAACCTTTGGGGGCCGCCGTGAAACCGCTCTCGTGCCGCACCACCCATCCATCATCCCATGTCTTGTCAGACCTGAGGCATCCTCTTTCAGTCAGCCTCATGTCATGTCATTACACGGAATGGCGCACGTCAAAATTGAACTTAGGCGATGTGTATTCGTACATATCATCGTGATGGTATCTTGTGCATCCTTTCAAAAGTCTGCCTATCCCCGTATGCCCTTCCCGCCAATGCATTCATCGCTTCATCTTCTTCGCCCTGGAAACCAAAGACAAATGGCGTGAACTGCAGATTACCCCTTTCTGTCAACAATGGTATCTTCATCAAACGCCCGAGCTCCCGCCTTCTCCCTCTTGTGTCAAAGCTTTTCAGGCGTCTCAATTGCAGAAACAGTCAGAGGAGGAGGAAGGGGAGGATGAAAAAGAGGGGGAAAAAAAAAAGAAAAAAAAAAGGGAGGGTTGAGTCCCAAATTAAGGGAGAAACAACCAAAAATGACAGAGAAGAAGAAAGTAGAGAAAAAAAATAAAAAGAAACAGAGAAAGGAGAAGAAATCAATTCACAGAGAAAATGGCGTGAAAAATTTGCGGGAATATCGAAATCGAGATGCGCCATTTGGACGGGGCCAGGCGACTATTACAATACAACAGAAAACACACGCTTGCTGCGGGCTCGCGAAGGAATAATGAGCAGTGGTCTTGTGAAATGGAGAAAAATCGTAGTCCGCAAAAGAGCTCTGCGGCTTTGCCCTGCGACACGGCCTGTATGTACCCAGCAAATGATTCTTCAGATGGCCTCTCTCCAGCGTGTCTTGTCATGTGTCACAAGATGAAGTGAAGAGCGGCCAAAGAACATCTAAGAGTCGGCAAGTTTGGCGAAATGTTTGGACCATATCCAGCCGACTTGCTCCGTCGGGTCGTCCTGGTTCTTGGCCAGCCAAAGCTCGCCCTTCTCGGCAATAACGTCAAATATCTGCAGTCAAAGCCATCAGTCGACAGACCAAAAAAAAGAAAAAAAAAACCAAAGCCCCCCCTCCCACATTCTGAGACTCGCTTACCTCTCCGGCGTGATATGTCAAATAGGGATATCCAGCCTCGTGTTTAGTTGTAACGATGTTGAATTCGAAGAGCGAGGCGGCGAGCCAAAGCACGTTGTAGCCATCAGAAGATTGTCTGCGTTCCCGGGACGATGCTCTCGAGTTGCGCCGACTGCCGCCCTCGTCGGGACCATCAGACATGGGCAGGGCCGAGTGAAACATGTTGGAGAATCGCTGTTCCCGCTGCGAGTCCTGAGGCGCGTGGTTTGAACCGTACGTGGCGCTGGAGCTTCGGCGGTTCTGCCCCCCCACGTCTGCGTTTTGTCCGAGCATACCGGACTCGTGGCTGCGTCCCGTGCTCGGTCTTGTCGACGCCAAGCCTGCACCAGGCCCCGACCGCGCGCTGCCCGCAAAATCCGGTGATCTGGGTGTCGACCCAATGCCATGATGGGAGGTGATGCCGGCGTAATAATCGCGATAAAAGTACTGATGCGGGCTCGGTACGTGACCATTGGCAAAGCCGGGAGCGCTGTGGCTGGGAGACAGCGTAAAAGAACCGCTCTGCCGCCCGCCAAAATCTGGCGCGGGCAGGATTGGTGCTGCGTCTCCGTTGACCGACTGACCACGGCTACGGGAACCGACGTCCAGCGGCCGCATCCGCGTCCTGAGTGAGCTGTCGTCCGCACTCGTCGACGTTGATTCCGATGCTCGTCTATCGGCTGCCTCCCTGAGTATGCCGATGGATGCTAGCTGATCGTCAGCAAACGGGTAATCCCGTTGAAACGTTGCCACCACTTCTTGAAGACTGGGCATATCGGGACAGTTGGTGAGGACCGCCTTCATCTTGTCCCGCCACGTAGCAAACCATTTGGCTTGAATATTGACGAAGCTTCCGGCACAGATGTGGCCTATCTTTCCCGTAAACGCTGACAGTTGAGGGAGCTCCTTCCTTAGGGTTTCGTTCAAAGCCTCATATTGTTCCACGAGCTCCTTCAGACGGGGGTCAGGGCTCTTGCCTCCACGCCTCAGCTGCTCGAACCTCTCGTAGTCCAACCTTCGTTTGTCCCTCTTTTTCAGAGCTAGGGACGGGTTGCCGTACGCTTTGATGACATGCTCAAAGGGTTCAATGACATGCTTCCGGATCAGGGAAAGATGATCTTCCAATGCCACCCTTTCGAGATCACGCACCGAAATATTGAACTGAATCCACTTGCTCTCGAGCTCCGGGTAGTTCCCCGGCTGGAGCCGCATGACCAATTCGATCGAAGACATGTACTGCAGGAATTCGTGGACATAGGCAGATACCTGCCGAGTGTAGAATTCCACGTCGCGCAGAACAACCTGGAGGCGCAGATAATCGTCCCCAAATTTCTCAATCAGTTTTTTAAAGTCCGGCTCTTCTGCTTGTCTGTTGCCTTGCAGCTTGTCTCCCCTCATCCCGAGGACACGGGCGAGACCTGCCTTGACATCAGACTCTTTGGACTTTCTGCCAGCCACAATTTGCCCGACGAGCTCAAAGTTCTTCTTCGATTTGTTGATATCTATGATTGCCGTTTCCAGCGTGTCCTTGGCCTGCATCAAGGATGCTCGATCTGGGTGGTCCACGGGCGTATGTTGAAGAAGAGTACCGATGAGATTGGGATACTTTGTGATTCTCTGCATTGGCTTTATCAGGAGCGAGTCCAGGTCCCAAGCAGCCGTCAGATCCTTGGCAACCTCATTGCACTCGGTAAGCCAGACCTGGACAGTGGGGTCTCGTTGGATCTGGATCAGTCTTTTCGCAGCGTGGTCACTCGCGCGCAGGAATCCCTCGTGAGTGAGCTTCATCCTCTCCAAATTCCTCTCGAAGACAGGACCGATGGAAGTACGCCTGTCCCTGACATCGCTCGGCCTCGATGGAGCGGCAGGACTCGTGGATGACGGAAGGGTAGGATCTTCTTCTTTCTGCGATTTGGCTCCCTTTGGAACGTAGACCTCCCCGACAGCTTCCTTGAGCTCAGACAGGAAAGACGTGTGGAATGAAATGATCTGATCGCTGTTCCTGAACACCAATTTTATGGTCTTGTTGTCGAGTCTGGGGCAAGCCTCCGCGGTTCCCTTATAGATTTCCTCAACAATGTTCATATCCCGCACAAAGACGGCTTCAGTGTCCACCAACTCCTTGAGCACGTTTCTTCTCTGCACAAGGCGGTGCCGTTCCTGGTCGCTCAGCTCCTCTTGATCGACCGGGGCCGGTTTCGCGTGGCTTTCATTTGATGTTTGCGTGCTGACATGTTGCTCAGTCGCCGCCAAGGATCCCGAGTCGGCAGATTGTGACGTTGCGGCGCGGAACATGGACTCGTTGCTTCCGTGTCTAGAGTTCAAAAGTGTACTCCCATACTGAGACTGGTCGTAGTAGGCACTTGATGTTCTTGAATTCAGATCTGAGCCTGTGGCCGATGGTGGAACGGGCGGAGGCTCATGGCTCGGGGACGGAATGTATCGTCTACGGCTCCTCGGCTCCATCTCGGGCTCGTTCTCGGCTGTGGGATATGGAACAGAAAAGCCGTCCCCGGTGTCCAGTTCAGGGAGGTGGAGCGATTTGAAGTTGCCCGATGAAGGTCTGAGGCTCTCAGATTCGTGCGCTTGCCTTCGGCGGTGGTGCGCATCCTTGACCGATGAGCCCGCTTGGGTGCTGAAGATTGTAACATGCCCAAACTTTGGTGATTCGTGATGAGGTTGCGGCGCGGGGGACTTCGAATCGCCAGACTGGCCTGGACTTCCCACTGACATGTCCGTCCATGTCGACTGTCGACTGAACCTCTCATCCTCGTACGCCACGTCAGGAACCGACAGTTTTATCGGTGAGGGCCCATCGGTCTGTTCATGCCGCCCAGGGTTTGAGTAGTGCAAATGGTCAGAGGCATCTGCTTCTGACGATGCGCACGTAGATGTTCTGTATGAGCGCGGTCGATCCTGGTCGCTGTCTCGATGCAGCATTTCGCGCCCTTCTCCATCGTCCGTCTCCTCAGTGCAAGTGTCCGTGACAGCATCGTCGTCTTGGGGGCCTTCGGATGTCTCCAGTATCAGTGGCTGGCCTTCTGACTGGCAATCCGAGTCCCCGTATAGTGAGTCCATCCTGGGGAAAGGTATCACTATGGTGTGGTCCATGATTGGTGATGCGGCGACATCTCGAGCTGAGGGCACCAAAGTCGTGTTTGAATCCGGGGATTGGAAAGATCCGATGCCGAGACAGTCAAAATCAGGCTGCTCAGTTCCATTTACATAGGTGTCCGGCATGACCAACGGCCCGTCATGATTTCGAGCAAAAGTCCTCTCGTCGAACTTTGCAGGCGGCGTCTCAGTCGGTCTTACGGGCGCCTGCTCGTCACAAAATTGAGGCTCTGCATCTGTGTGAGAGGGGTGCCGTTCGGGGCTAGGAAGCTTGACAATCGCGCTCGGAACATCGGTTGGTGCGGGCCTCTTGACCGGAGGATCAGTTTGAGGCTCTGTATCAAATTCGGTGACATTGGATGCTGAGGAAACTGCAGACATCGGTGGCTCATCGCCAAGCACGACGGGCGACTGATCGGGGAAACTTCCCGGAAGGCCCAGTGTTGGGGAATCTTGGTTGTCTACGACGGTTTGGCTTTGGGCAGCGGATGGAACATCGATTTTCAACGGCGTCGTCGCCAGCGGCTTTACCGGTTCTCTCGAGCTGTCCAGACGTTGGGAGATCGGCTGCGGCAAGCCTGCAGCATCATAACTTGAAAGACGTTGCGAGGTGCCAGACCCGGCGCTGCTGCCGGTGGCCGGGGTTTGGACATCACCTTCGGTAGTGCGCGCGTTGGCCACTGCAGCTGTCGATCTCGTCGTCGTCGATGTCGCCGCCCTGGCTGAAGCTGAATCTGCGATTTCCTCTTCATGGGACTTCCTGCGAGCATTGGCAGCCCGATGTCGAGCTTCGAGAGCCTCACTCTCGCGAATTGTCTTTGTGTAGGCGAGTCGGATATGTTCTCGCCTCTGCTCAAAATCGATTGGCCCTATGGAAATCTTACGCCGCCTGGCCGTGGAGTCGACTGCTCTGTCAGGCCTTGATTTGCCTGACTCGTTCATGTTGTGGCCAGAAGTCGAGGCAATCGGCTGTCTGGGCCGAGAGCTTCGCAGCGTCGGCGAAGATTTCGCTGGAGGGCTGGCGATATACGCCTGTAGCCTACTGCTGTTGCTACCAGAGGCCAGCGGTAAGCGCTTTTGAGTTGGCGTCTCGGCCCGGGCCACGCCAGGGCTCGTCCGAGACTGCCTCCGATTTGGCTGCTGTCTCCTCAAAGTGACTGGTGAATTGGACCGCGTAGGGGACGGACTTGTCGAACCTCCTGGGGTGGTCGGCTTGCGACTCGAGACAGGCAGTCTCGATGGTTGCGGCGATGCTGCGGCTGCGCGATTCCGAGCACCTCGCGTTGACGGTGACGAGCCGTTATCTTCACTGCGAGCGCGCGGGCGAGGATAAGGTTCAGCTGTGGAGACGCTGGGTCCTGCATTGGGATGTGATGCAGGGCCGCGGTAAAAAAGGGGCGGCGATGGCGATTCAGTACCCATACTACCCGCTGTATCTTGTCCTGTCGTGCTCAACAGGACCGTTGAATCTGATGTCCGTCGTTGGTAGGCCCCTTCAATTCCGTGACCCAGTACAGATACGTCGTGACGATCTGATGACGCCACCTCGCCAAACAAAAGCCCCTGAAATTGCGAATCACGCGCCGTCGGTGATGGGGACTGTCGGCAGTTTTGAGCTGGAGAGTCTCGGGGAGAGCCTTTTGCGACGTGTCGATGCGCCTGTTTGGCATCTACCTGATGCCTCGGTTTGCCTATCCGACTTGCGAAAGACTGAGCGTTGTTCGAGGATTTATCGTTAGCCGCAACTCTAGACTGCCCTCGAGCCAAGCTGGAGAGCATCACGACATCTCCCCGAGCAGTGCCATTCTCCACGGATCTTCCCGCGGGCGTGGAGGCTGACTGAGGACTGTCAAGATCTGATGCACCAGCTCTGGACTTGACAAGCCGCGAGCCAGAGACGATCCGAGAAGGCGGAGGCGAGGCTTTCGTCGTAGCATTCTGATCAAAGTGTCTCTTCAAATCTTTGACGCTCGGCTTCCCGCTGGGCATTCTTGCGGAAGTGCTTGTGGCCAATGGCCTGCTGTCCAGAGGGCTGGAAACTGAACGCAAGTTGGCCCGAGGCACGCTGCGGCTGGCGGGAACGGCTGCATGCCTTGGCGAGGAACCATCGCCATTCGATCGGAGAGCTGGACGGGGCGAGGACGTGGCGGCCATGGGAAGAACGTCCGGCCCAGAACTCCCGTTGGGACCCTGATAGTTCTTGTAAAAGTCGTCAGGGTCTATGGGAAGCGGCGGTGCATGCTGATCTTCAGTGGTGGCAAGATGATGCTTCGTCGCCGTCGAGTATGAAACAGGGAGGCTCGCTTGTCGGACTGCTTCAGGAGAGGCGCGCTCGTCTTGGTCGTCTTGGTCGTTGTCGTACAGGGTATGGTTCGCGAGGCTGGCAGCAGGGACAATTAGGGTGGAGGAGGCAGGGACTTGCGGAGAATCCTGGCCTGCGTCCAGCCGGACAATGCGATGAATCTGGCTGAGATGGTCGAGATTGGTGTAGAGCATCTGGCGATTCAGGGTGCCGGGGCGGGAATCGACAGCGTCATGTCGAAGCTGGCCAGCGTCCGGGCCCGGGTCCATGTTGGCCTGGGAAGTGGCCAGGACCTGTGCATCCGGTCGGGCTGGCAGGTCAGACGTCGTGGCAGGTTGGGAGAGGACGAAGGCCTGGCATCGATGCGTTGCGTTGATAGGATGGGCGCGATCGGGACCAGGACGCAATTTGCAGTTGACTGTGGTCCGAGTGGACGGACTAGAGAATGAACGATAGGCGAGGGTGGATGTTGGCGGCTGCAGTCTGATGCGTCTGACGGCTGTCGATTGGCCTTGGCTGTTGCGGCAGGACGGTACGTAGCGTCGCAGTCACAATGCTAGTCGTGGGAGGAGAGCAGGAAGAAGGACTAGACCAGACTGGAGGGAGCGAGACAGACAGGGGGCGGGCACCCGGGATGGGAAAACTGGGATTTCGGCACAGCATATCAAATACAAATATACATGGTGAAGCAGAATGCGAGTTGACGCCATCGATTGAGCACTGTCAATTTTTTCCTTGCTTTCCTCGCACTCCTCGGTTTTTTTTTTCTCTAATGTTGTGTGCTATGCTAGGATTTGTCTCGCCCCAGATTGCCTGCTGAGCAATTAGGCAGGATGGCGAGAGGGTTAATTAGTCGGCGACCGGGGGGAGGGGGGGGGCGGACGAGGTGAGGCAATTTGACTTTGTACAAAGACAGTCCAGAGGGCGGCAGACGCGACTTGATTCTTTCCAAAGAGGAAGAAATAAAAAAGTCTCATCAATCAGGGCGGATGGGCAGGGACGCGCGGGCAATACAACCGGGCAACCGGGGGTCTCAAGCGACTGGCAATTGGGCAGGCAAAGCAAAGCTTTTTTGTCCGAGCATGAAGCGGATAGGTTTATTACTTTGCCGTGTGTACGAAGCTCGCGCACTTTCGCACTTGACCTCATTTGCGACGTGTGCGGTGTTTTTGGCTGCAAGTGACAGGGTTCCTTGCGGCCTGCCGAACTCGTCGGTGTCACATCTGCATACAAACGTCAGTTCATTAAGACGCACCACGTACTTATTGCCTTGCTATAGCCAGGCAATTATTGAAAACTGGAACCGAAAGCACAGACTCTGGAGAAAAGCGCTGACGCCGACAGGGTCTCTGGTCGGGACCAACACCTCGGATGCTTGGCGCTTGGAACCGGTGGATCTCTGGCAAGGCCAGCGTCATCCGCGTTGGTCACTGGAAGCATGTCATGAATCCTTTCATCGGACAAGCAAATAGTACGCCAGACCTTTCAGATCCTGCACCACGGGGAATGTGTTGCACTGTACTATATCTGTCAAGTCAGGCCGTGGAAAAAAGCCAAGGCGCGCCAGGGCAGGAAAGGCCACCGGAAGCTATGACAAGATGCCGCGACAGGCATTCCTTCTGTTTGCGTGTTTGCGTCAATGTGTCCGGTTTGCCTGTGCTCGACGCGTCTCTGGGGCGGGCGCACACCTGGCTCCGCCGCAGAATTTCGTCGAATTGGGAATTCCGGAGGCGGCATTTCGATCAATGCCCGACAAGCTAGAGCCCTGGGCCAGCAACCAGCGACCAGCGACCAGCGACCGGCAACCAGCAGCCCGCAGCAGCAGCAGCGCCGCCCTTGGATGCAACGCAGACACCGTGGACCCCTCCGGCAAATCGCATGTCTCGCCCGCGTCGCCACCTATGATAGGCACCTCATGACGAGCGCAATGTAAGTACTTAAGTACCTGTACCCGTTGCCTACCACAGGAAGATCATAATCTGCCTTCAGGTGTCACATCTTGAGAGACATCACATCTATGGCGAGACTCTCAAACGGCTATTCGGCTGAAGAACCAATCACCTCGACTCGATGCAAATGCTCTCCACGAGCCGCCATGCCGAGCCATATATTACCTCAGCGAACCGTCTCCTCAATTCGTTTATCCCGAATCTTAAAATCATCTCGTCTCCGTAGCCCGCCGAATTCGTGGCGCCATCACACAGACCGTTCGACAACGGTGTGTCATGTTGAACAAAGTTCCAGGCAAATTGCCCGGATCACTGCATCACCTTGACATCCTGGCAGGGGTCAGGGTGTTTGCCAGGAGCGGCCCCACAATAATTGAATTTCTGAGGTGGGCATGTAAGGTTCCGCTCCAAGCCTGAGTGCCTTTGTTGTTTTACCTTGAATGTTCGGTGCCTTGGCGGATGTGCGACGACTGGTTCGCCAGGAATCGTGCGCTGTGCGCGACAAGAATGGTAAGCCGCCCTCTTTCAGCAGAAAACTTTTCCAGTGTGGTCGTATGTATGCTTGCGAAAAAATTTTGACCGTTGCTGCGCCTCTCGCGAGACTCGTGACGGATTGGTGGTGAACTAAGGCGAAGACTCGGACGGCACCTAAGTACGCAACTTCGCATTTCACAACAAGACAGCGCATGCATCGGCAGGCCGTCAGCCGATGTTTCACCCCTCAAGAGCGTTTTTGGTGATCCCTCCGATTACGTTGATTGAGGCCCCATGCGGATGGTCGGCCAGATACCTCGCACAGCCGCAGGTATGGGCATGCTGTCTCACCCAGCAAGCGAATTTCTGTCGCTACCCGTGAATGCGCAAAAGAAATTGGCCATCCGCTGCAGTGCAATATGCGAATACAGGCCTTGCCTTCTGTTTACCCCACGGCGTTATGTGACCCGGCATCCCACTATTGTTTCAAGGAAGGCAGCCAACCAGGGTACGTGGTAAGTTGTGGTGCATGCATGAAATGACGAGACTGAATCTTGTGATTCATATGCCGGTGAGGAGGCCGAGGGGAAGCATCGCAGCACCAGCATTTACCAGTTTCATGAAGCTGCCCAGTCAACGTCGAGAAAGAAGGTGAGGGGAGAGGACGGGAGGGGCGGAAAGAGGGAAGAGGCACGGTTTCTGGCTCGCCCATGCGCGAAAAGCTTGTCGAAACTAAAACCCCAAAGTGTCAAAAGCTTAAATACATGAATGCTGCCATCGCGCATTGTGGACCGTGCGGGCCAGCGACTCGGGAGGTGGGGGGGGGGGGGGGAAGATCGGTCCCTGAGCACGACTTGCCGTGATTGGGCACAATTGTGTTGGACCTGGACCCCACAAGGAAAAGCAAAGCCACGCGCGCGGGAGTCAAGCCACAACCCACACCAAACGCGCGTGTAAGTTGATGACTGGTCCTGAGAGAAATGGAAGTCCGTTCAACCAAGTGCTTCCATGATCAATGGCGAGGCGCCGCAAGCATGAGTCGACTCAAGCCGACCTGTGCGCGAGGAAGAGAAACGTTCTAATCGATGGCCCAGTCAGACGGGACCTTCTTGGGCAGGTTTACTCTACCGTCCTGACATTGCGCGAGTACGCCCTTCGCAAGCTTCCCAGCAGCTCCAGATTGCGCCGGAAAAAGGTTGGAAGCATCGGACTCAGCGGACCTGCCACTGAACTCGATCTCGGAATCTCGAGATTTCTGGACTCGACTCTCGTCTGCAGTTGCGCCGAAGTACTGCATCACGACGATTCCACCTATGAGCAATGGCTGTCGTTCTCTCAGCGAGGGGCAGATGACTCCCACGTCACGATAAACGGGGGCGTAGTTGATGCCCAAGACTTGCAATCACAGGTTTGCTCATCCTTCACCAATGTAGGCCGTGCTCGGACTCGAGCGCGTCCCGGCTGACATCGACCATCTCAGATTGTCGATTTTGTCATATGGTTGCTCTTCAACAGAGAGAAGCGGCCGGGTCGCTGGCCGCAGCATCTCCTTTGTGACGGGTTCCGCAAGAGGGCAAAGGAAGGCGACCCTGCAGACGCCTGCATACCCGGCATTTACAGCCTGTACCCCAATTATCACACCACAGCACTGAAAACTGAGCCATGGCCACACCTTTTGGCTTTGCTGGGGAGCTCTGGGGAGATGATCATGCTCGACTTGCTCACTGAGCGCTCTGTTTTTTTAGCAGTCGATGCTGGGCTCGGGAACTATCACCAACTAAGCGGTACGCTCCCCTTGCTGATGAACAGATGTATGAGGCTGGGGAAGATAACACAGACTAGGTTTTCCACTATCAGAATTGGACCTCGGGGGCCAGTCTCGCGTCCCCAGCAAGCCTCGTGGTCTGTCAGACATAATTTTGGTGAGGAGTCGCATTTTCTACGCAAAACCAGACCTCACGGTCCGAGGGCGGGTGCAGCCGGGGTATAAACATATCCGTAAGATTGTGCCTCGATCCCCTCGTCGCTTAAAATGGCAAAGGCGCTGACCGAGAGACTAGATGTTTTGAACCGCTGCGTTCTGCGTAAGCACAGTCAGAGCTCAGTTGGCATGGCCGATGACAATGCAAGTACATCCAAGGTCACGATGTACATCTTTCCCCGACAATTTGGACTCCACAATGTCTTCACTTCCCACACTGATCCCCAATTGACGGCGCAGCGGTTTCAGGACTACACTTCACGAGAAGAGGAGATCGCCAGCTTCTTGAAAGCAGCCAAAGGCCAGGGCAAAGATGGAGCCACGAAGCTGCCAAGACGTCTGAGAGGTTTGACTTTGACCCTTGTGCAGCGACTCCAAGTGCTCCATAGCCGTTGCTCTTATTTTGAGCTCTTGAAACATTACTGTCCATCTCGACTTGACAGCGCGTCTCGACAGAATGATGCAACATCAATCGATGGCACGACTCTGCGCTTTGCATCTGGTTTTCCGCAAAGGGAGGCTGACGGGACAGACAACAGCGAAGATCGGAGCGCATCAAACATGGGATGCAATCAACCTAGGCCAGATGAAAGCCACTCAGGTTCCGTGCTCGACTTGGCAGCTTCGATATCTCAGGTATCGGCGTTTTGTCAGGCCGTCTTGGCCAGCATCGTACCAAATGGTTTCTGGGGAGAAGGCGAGACGCTTGCCCACAACAAAGCTGCATTTCTTCGTAAGGTGGATCACTTTATCCAACTAAGGCGATTCGAGTCCATGTCTTTGCATGAGGTAGCTCAAGATCTAAAAGTGAGTAGACTGTATGAGAAGCGAAGCGATTGACTGACGCTCGATTTTCAGATTACCGACGTTCAGTGGCTGCAGCCGCCCGACTCGAGCAGCCGGAAAATGAGTCGGACGGACACGGACAAACGCCGGGAGATATTCCATGAACTGCTTTACTATATTTTCGACTCTCTTCTGATACCGCTGCTGAGAGCCAATTTCTATGTGACCGAATCAAGCACACATCGATACCGCATATTTTATTTTCGCCATGATGTTTGGCGTCGTGTTGCTGTGCCTACACTTTCCACTCTGAAGAGAGACATGTTCGAAGAAATGAGGCTCAAAGATGTGCATGAGCTGCTGGACTCCAGACGCTTAGGTTTTAGCCACATGCGGTTGCTGCCGAAGGCGAATAAGCTGCGACCAATCATGAATCTTCGCCGTCGTCAAGTCAATCGAAACAATTCAAAATCTCTACAGCCCAGCATCAACTCTATACTTGGCCCCGTGCACTCGGCGCTGAAGCATGAAAAGGTACGAGACCTGTTGCAGAGGGCACTGATCTTCTCATTGCCAGAAAGTTGACCAGAAGAACGATAGGGCGCAAATCCTCACAGGCTGGGCTCCGCACTCTTCTCAGTTAGCGACATGTATACACGACTGAAGAACTTCAAACAACTCATTGGCTCGAGCACGAGCAAAAGATTCTTCTTCGCTAAAGTAGATGTGCAGTCTGCTTTTGATACCATCCCGCAAGATGCCGTCATGCGCCTGATGAGGTCGATTCCGAGCCAAAGCCAGTATACCCTGACCAAGCACGCAGAGGTGCAGCCGGGCGAGCGAAGCCTAGCCGAGCCCGCAAAGGCAGGCACTAAGGCGATTCGACGTTGGCGAACGTCGGTACTTGCTCGGGATCAAAAAATATCGTTCGCTACGCGCCTGCATGAAGGACTGGCCGAGAACAAGAAGCACACTGTATTTGTCGACGGCGTGGCTCACAGAAGTCACACTACAGCTGCCCTTCTGTCATTGCTGACCAGTCATGTCGAGAGCAACGTCGTCAAAATTGGCAAGAAGTATTATCGCCAGAAACGAGGCATTCCTCAGGGCTCTGTGGTCTCATCACTCCTGTGCAATTACTTCTATGCGGATCTTGAAAAAACGCATTTGTCGTTTGTCACGGGAACAGACTGCTTACTCATGAGACTGATTGACGATTTCCTGCTCATTACACTAGATGAGGACAAGGCAGCCCAGTTCGTGCGCATGATGCATGGAGGTTTTCCGGGACACGGAGTACAAGTGAGCGCTCACAAGACCCTGGTGAACTTTGACATGGTCCTCGATGGCGAGCTCGTCTGCAAGTCGGAGCCCGACAAGGGCTTTCCCTACTGTGGGACGCGCATCAACGACAAGACCTTGGACATCACCAAGGATTTCAGGGATACCGGTATGACATGCCCGTTCCCACGCGTCCATGACTTTTTGTCACTTGCGTCCTCGCAGCTGACCAAGGATAGCGGTTGTGAATACTTTGACGGTAGACTTTGGCCGCTCGCAAGGCCAAAACTTCCAGCGCAAAATTCTTAGTAGGTGATGGCTTTTCTGGTCTTGCTTCTATTTATCATCTTTTTTTTTTTTTAAAAAAACTTTTACTTTCCGCCCTGGGATTGGTCTGTGACTCGTATGGCGCAGACCTCTCTAACGTGAGCGCAGATGCCTTCAAGATCCAGTCGCATCTCATGTTCTTTGACACTGCGCACAACTCCATTGCCACGGTGCTCCACTCACTGCACTGCGCACTTGTTGAGACGGCTCGCAAGATGAGGGCATATTTGCAATGTATGCCGAAGACACAAAAGCCCAGCAGCCGCCTCATAATTGGTGAGAAAAAAACCCAACCATCTCGTCCTCAGATAACTGTGCGCCGTGGGCGTCTTTCGCGAAAAGCTGGACTGACTGTGCTATTGAATTTGCAGGCACAATATGCAAAGTTGCACAAGTATCCTTCTCCATCCTGTCTGGCAAGTCGAGGCGCCTGCGGTACCCCGAGTACGCTTGCGCCATTCGAAGAGACCAGGTCACCAGGTGCGTATGGCTTTGCTAAGTCAAGGCCTACACCCCTGGGCCATGAAAAGAAGACGAGTGGCTAACATGGGATCAGTGTTGCGTATGATGCGTTCCTGGCGGTCTTGATAAGGCATCAGACCAACTTTGCGCCGGTCATTGAATGGCTGCGCAGCCAGAAGCGCTCCAAGGTGTGAGTCCCGTCCAAAGCTACCAATGCAGCGTGTCATGAGACTCGCGATTACTGTCTGGTGCACAGAAACGAGGGCTGTCGATTGACGTGCAGGAATGCGACGCGTAGTGAGAGCTTCAATTCTGTCCATTGAAACCATTCTGCGAAGTTGAATGGACAGCGGTGCATGTGACGAAACCCAATTCTCGAGCACTTGTAATGAAGGTTCGCTTGAATTCCTACGGATAGCAATGTAAAGATCAATCATTATGGCCATGCAGCGTCTCCTTCTAAAATCAACCATGATGTTCTATATCGTGAAATATCGTCATGTCTGGAAATGAATGCGATGAGAGAAGTGTCCAATGTCCCCCCACCCAGATCGTGTTCGAGTATGTTTGAAACGCAACAAGAAGAGGGAAGGCGGAAAGAAGAAGGAAATAGAAAAAAGTGGCAGAAAGAAAAAACAAGAAAGCAAAGTCGTCACTCCGTCCCTTTCCATCAATCCGAGCGGCAACTTGCTCCAATTTATATCGAGACGCAATGCTGTGTTTGATGTGTGTAAATGAACGCTGACGAAAGTGCCAAAGCCGGAAAGACAGAAGTCATCTCTCTGTGCCCCAAAGAGCACACGAGGCTCTGCTATGAATGGATGGTGATGGTGGTGGCGGTGGAGCGCAGAGACAAGGAAACGCAGGATCAAGATCAGATGCGCGAATACTGTACCAGCACCCGCCAGAAAAAAATGTCCACGAGTATGCAGTTTGTAGTGGCAGTGTCAAGACGGAGAAAGATGCCAATCGATAAGTGCGTGCGTGCGTGCGTGCGTGCTACAGCGAGATGCCGACTTCGTACCAGTGTTGTGCGGGATACACCTTGGGCCAGAAGTCGCGCTCCCATCGCCACCAGTGATCGTCGGGAAACCCGTAGCCCATGTATCGCAGAGGCGAAATGGGGACAGGCTCGAGGAGCCACAAGCCGGCCGAGGCCACGTCCTTGAGGAACAAGGGCGCCGTGGCAATGAGCCAGGCAAGCGTGACGAGGACGTTTGTCGCCCGTCTGACAGGGCGGGGGATGGGGGGGCCGTGAGCCCGCAGCGCTCCCGCGAGCCACCCCTGGACCAGGACGCCGAGACCCTGCAGCATGAAGAACCAGAACGATCGCAGAGGTCTCGTGAGAGGGACGGTGGAGACACTGCCCGCGGCATGGATGAGGCCAGACTGGAAGAAACTGACAAAGAGACCGACGAGGTCGGCCGTCAGGGTGCCCTTTTTGACATGGCCGTTATTCAACAAGTATGTAGACGGTCCGAGAAAGTCGAGCCGGAAGGACTGGTGCCACCACGATCCCCAGAACCCTGACAGTCCGCGCTCAGGAATCTCCGACAGACTGCCAAAGACGGACGGGTAGTTCCACAGTAGTGCGCGCGCAGGGAAGAAGACTTTGGCGATGCAGAACTGGACGACGTCACTCAGGCTGAAGAAGGCAAGGATAGCGGCCCAGATGGCAATGATGGAAATGACTTCTCTGCATATCATCAGAGCCCAGGGGGGGAGACGCTGAAGGGAAGCAGGCAGTTCGTGGCTGACGTCTGGGCCGACAATCCAGAATGGATCGCTCATCATGATGATGGCAATGAGATCGAGCAGAAAGTACGTCCCGAGCAGGGTCAAGAGCCGGATGCGGAAGAAATCAGCGTCAGTGCGAGGATGAGCGTAGCCGCTGACCGTCCTTTGCGGAATGCTGTTGACGTCGACCAGGGAATTTGGCTGCACCGGCTTGGGAATTCGGGGACGGGGAATGGATGTGATGCTGTGGTTCCAGCCTGTGATTTTGGGCGTAAGTCAGGCGTAGGACACTGGTGGGAAGACAGGGGAGGAGATGGAAAACGTACCGGCACCGCGAAAACTGATCATCAGGTCCGCTACCCAGAACATGCGGTCCACGAAGGGCGCATCTGCAGGAAACGTCTGCCACCTGTACTCATACTCTTGCTGTGAGGGCGGAGAATGCTCGAGCTTGATATCCTGGACAGAAAGCGAGAATGGTGCTCCTTTGCGAAGCTGACTGTGTCCGTTGCCATTGATATGTGGCTTTTCGAGACCCGAGGTGACAGTGGTAGCAGTGGTAGTTGTGATTGTGGTGGTGGTTGTGGGGGTGGCAGTTGTTCTTGTTCTTCTTGTTGTGGCTGCGTCTTGGGAATCTTTCACGTTGGACGATGCGGCCGCCGTCTTCTTTCTCACCCTGATAATCCTCGCGGCGTTCCACTGCGGACGCTGCCAGAAGAGCAGATTCATGGACAGCACGATGCCCCAGGCGGCCGTCAGTCCGGCGGCGTACGAGCAGCCAAAGTTGGTGCTCGAGCGGGTCAGCATGACATTGACGTTGAAGTAGATGATGTAGGCCATGAGCGGCCATCTCGTCTGGTACAGCCAAGGCCGCTTGGTGTGAGGAATCGACAACCAGATCAGGGGCAGAATAAAGCCGGCAAATATGCTGTAAGGAAGCACAAAGGGCTTGGCACGACCTTGGTCCAGGGCGGCCCAGAATCCCGCGCGATAAGCGATGCGTGCGGCCACGTCGAGGCGCGGCACGTCAGGCGGCAAGGCCATTCTCGCATGGCCGATAGCCATGGCGTTGTATCAATGGGGAGGGGGGGCAAAAAGGGGGGGAGGAAGGGCTGGAGGGCGAGAGGAAGAGAGAGCGCGAGAGGTGATGAGAAGGCGAGCTATAGTATAACATGAGGCGGGAAGATGGAGGGTGACGACGGCCTTATGTTACGCTGAGATGCAGGAGCCATTTTGTCCGTTTGAGCAGGATTCTGTGGATCTCGGGACGGAAACGGGGGCGGAAAGCTGTTGACGACCGACGATGATAGCACCATGTCTGCCATGGAAGGATTTCGTGGAACCCGCCCGGTTTTTGCAGCCGTGGGATGGGCCATCATGACGATTTGGACCTGGTAGCTTATCATATTAGGCTCGCTCATCATGGCACACGCATATGCGGGTTCCCGTGGCGGCGGCTAATTCATGGCCAAGCCAGGCAGGCAGAGAGAGGCCCCTGGGCTCCGCCGCTCCACATGGTCTGTACCACCGAGCATTACCCGTCTGGGCCTGTATGACCCGGTCGAGACTTTGTCGAGTCCCCGTTTCCCACGCGCACCGCACCGTTGGCACTAGCATGTGCCTGCCATAGGGCTGGCGCCCAAAAGGACTGCACTGTAGGTCAGCAGCAGCTGTTTTGGGCGAAAGGCATTCCGGCTCGGCTCGTATTCATCTATGGCATCAATCGCATGCCTCTCGGGGCCCGCCGGCTGCATACGCAGATGATGGAACGTCACAGTCACCCGTCGCCCTGTCAGCTCGTCGGCCTCACGCTAATACCTGCCCTGCCCTGGCAAGACCCTCCCCGCCTACATACGCTCCGGATGACGACGGCTTCACGTCATCACCAAGATGCAAGAGCACGCTGCTCCCGGCGCCGTAACCAAGCATCGCGCTTGCGATGAGTGTCGTGAGTTCCACCGCTGGCGCTGCCTTGTTCTTCTCTGTCTTCCCTCCCGCCGTGCGCCAGAGCTCGCTGACGCGAAAACGTAGGGAGCAGAAAGTTGGCCTGCTCAAAAGACCCCGGCGGCTGTCAACGATGCAGAAAAGAGAACATCGAGTGCGTCTACTCGGCCCAGAAGCAGATGGGCCGTCCCCGTAAGCGCCGTGCCGCCGAGGAACCCGTCAGCGACGAAGGGCTCGACGATACGCGGCCGCCCGTCGCACCACCGTCCCTCGATAGTATTAGTAGCGACGACGGCGCAAACTTCCTTGATCTGCTACCGAGCTTTTTTGGCGATGATGAACATGTTCCTTTTTTTCCCCTTCCCGAACTAGGGCTCGGCCCCGCAGACGACGTCTTTGCCGGCCCCTCCCTCGGGTTGGACCTGTCAGGAACCGACATCCTACAGGATATCAGCTTCGGCGAGACATCATTCGATACCACCTCCATATCAAAAGACATCAACAGCTCTCTGCAGAATTATGTGACCCAGCAGCAGCAGCATCCTCCTCTTCCTCCGCCTCAGCCTCCGTCTCCGCCTCATGTGACACCTCCTCTGGCGGCAGAGGAAACCCCGACGTCTGTTTCCAGCGACCGCGGCAGCCATGACGGAGATGCCCAGGCGCCGCCTCCCGCTCATCTAAAACCTCTTCCCTGCGCTTCGTGCGGATGCTTGTCTTCGCTGTATTTGGCCCTCGAGTCGCTGAACCGCCTCCCCTCCGACGTTGTCTCCGCGATGCGCGTCGCCCGGAGCGCCACCAAGATCGCCCAGGACGTCCTCGACTGCTCCCAGTGCTCCAACGCCTTCTTCCGCGACCCGCTGCAGCCTCAACCCGTGCAGACGTTGCAGAACATGATGTGCCTTGGTGCCCTCGTCCCTTCGGCATGCAACGCCTACGCCCAGATCATGGAGCTGATTGACGACGAGACAGAGGCAGCCAGACGCGCCAGCAGGCAGATTTTCTTCTCCTTCAAGGACGTCGGCGGGCTGTGGGGGCTCGTCATGGACAGCCAGAGCCCGCACTCCCTGCTACACGAATACGACAACAAACATCTCCGTCCCGACGTGTGGCGGGCGACCGTCCAGACCATACTCAAACTCGATGTGTATGGTCTTGGGGGCAGAAACGGCGCGTCGCCGCCGGGCGGCCATCTCCAGCGCGGCCTGAAGGACGTGGTCAATCATCTAGACCAGACGGCAAGACTGCGGCACGACATGATGGACGAGCTGATTGCGAAGGGGAAGATGCCCCCACTTCAATCGAAGTACCTCTTTCACCAACATAGGCCGATACCACCCGAACAGAGAAACTGCGTCCAGGTGGTCGAGTCGGCAAGACAGGCCTTGGACAGCCTCATGCTCAAATGATCTGCGACGTTTCCTCTGGGTTAACAGCATATCACTCTGCGAGCCCTGATGACGACGCAAGCTGTGCGTGAATGAGAAGCTTCGGGTCCCTCCTTTCGCCGCTGCTGCCGGCGGCCTCTCTCCAAACCAGCCAGACGCCCGTCTGCATAGCGACAGCCGTCTCTCTCGCCACTCGTCACCACAGGTGCTGCAATCGCGCACTATTTACCAATTCCCGGCGAAGTCACGCGGTTTGCCCCCTCTCCTTCGGGATTCAAAACCGAGGACGCCTCGTCTGCCCAGGTTGGGGAGAAAGGGGGGAATGGGTGGCTTGTCTGAAAGAGAAGCCAACACGCATTCGGAGAATAGCATCATTCTTGGAGTCCTCCAACTGGGACCTTTGGGGAACCGTGACCGCAAGGCAGGCAGCCTCTGTATGGGTCACAATTGTCTACCATGGCGGGCGCCAGGTCCGCGGGATGCTCCCGCCGAGCATGGTAAAAGTGCTCGCGAGAGTCAGGAAGGATCTGCCGGTGCCACCGGATCCAAATCTGCCGAACTGGCGCCATTCTGCGCTACCTCGTATCCTGCAGCTTGCTGGCGCGACGACACAGGACGGACTGCGCAATATCTGAAATCTGTGCTCTAGGAGGATGGGCTCGTCCCCGAGGTTCATTGGTCCTGAGCATGGTCGCATAACCGCCTGGTCTCGTACCACTTGCCATACTGCTGTCCATTGGCTTTGGGCAGCTACGTGGTCATGGTGGTCATGTATGATTGAACCGGCAGGCCCGCTGGCTCGTCGCACATGGCGAGAGAAATCGCATGAGCCGAGTTTTCATCCGTTACTAATGGGCAGAACCAAATTTCTTCGTCATCATCGTGTCACGCGCGCATCTCCCTTACAAATCGCCAAATCAGGCCTCGATTCGACTAAAGAAGACAAACGCCCTAGATGCAAGCACATGTCGTGTAACTCCAGGGATGCAGGACATACACCGTCCCACATGCAGGTAAACCCAACCCGGACGCCACAACGTGGACGCAGTCGACGCGTCCATTTCGGTTTCCATTCATCATCCCCCTTCAGGGCTCGTGGGTGTATCAGATGTGCCTACTCGCCCTCGTCCATCATACCCAATAAATCTAGCTCTGTTTTGACCAGTCTTTCGAATTCTTCTCTGTCGATTCCACTCGTCCTAGAGAGCATGTAGAGGCTCCTGATGCTGCGAGAGACATGCTGCTTGACCCCGAATTCACTCTGTGCCTGTTTGCCAGCGGTTTCTTCGAGTTTGGCGACAGTCTTGGAGCCGTTGGAAGAGGCGCTTGACTCTGGTCGCGGATGCTGGAGGGCGATCTCGGCATTGCTTGCGTCGGGTCGGATGGCGCCGAGTTGGTTGGAGTGTTCGCCCATCGGGACAAATGCACTTGCGGCCGTAGCTGACGAGGACATTGCATGCCTGCCAAGAAGTTCTGTTGCTTGTGCTTCCTCATCAGGATCGTGGTTGTCCATGGCGGGCTGGACATCGTCATACTGCGAGAAATACTCGTCCTCAATGGAAGGTGACCTCGGCGGCTGGTCAGAAACGCGCACACCAGGAGAAGGAACTACAGGAGCAGGCGAGCGGTTCTGCGCAGGGGTTCTGGCTGGTGTTGCATCATAGCGAGCCCAATAGTCATCGTCCTCGTCATTCCCGTCCTCTCTCTCCTCAATAGATTCTGTGAAAGGCCCCGACTTGTTTGTGGCAGTGTTCTTGTTGCTGCGTTCAAGCCTGAATTGACGCTCAGCCTCGGCAATGGTCGAAACGCCACTGAAGGTAGAAAACGGCGAAGGCTGTTCCGCTAATGTGACCTCTCCGATGCGCCATCCGTCGCCACCACCCTCACTGTCATTCACGCAGTATTCTAGTTTGAAAGCGAGGCCCAAGTCGGACAAGACAACGAGGGCCTGCAGAGTCTCTTCATCAAGACGCTTGTAGCGAGTTTCTGCGTCATAGCCCCAGTCGATCTCAACTTCGCCGGAGACGGGATGGGGCTCCAGAGACGGCCCTCGGGCGATCTCAGCGAGTCTGGTGGCTTTGGCAGCATCCCAACAGAGTAGCCGAAGCCAAGGCTCCGTACTGGAGTCGGCGAACGCGCGCACCCTCTGGCGAAGTACCGGCGACAGAAGCGGGAGAAGTTGGCTTGCGGGCTGCGTCGAGGCAGCGGCAGCAGGAAGGGCAGGCAGGATGGGAGCGAGAAGACCTGCCTGGTCGGGAGGCGAAATGACCACGGCCATGGCGAGAGAAAGGAAAAAGGGGAAAACCAAATTGTTGCCGCAAGATCCCAAAACGTTTGCCCTGAGATGTCTCGTCGCTATCCGTATAGTACTGTGACTTCCTTTTCTTCTTTGATATCAAGAGATGGCGTCTCACGCAACAGTGCCAGAGTTTGGAGGACAAGGGTGGACTCCGTGGGGGGGGGGGAAAGGATCAAAAGCAGTGCAAGAGGATGTAAGAGCAAAGGCGCGACCAGCTCGGGCGGTCAGCAAGAATAAACCAAAGGCGAAGGAAGTTTACGAAAGTACCGCTCAAGGGAGGAGAGAAGAAAAAACTTTAAAATAGAAAGAAGTAAACAAGGAGATATAGCTGTTCAGACCACATGCCCCCTTGAAAGAGTGACGGCGGGCTGTCTAAGAAGGAAAGTGGATAACTAGCTGTTGCGAGCTAACAGACAGACCCCCCCAGGAACACCCGCGGCTATATGTCACCGGACGTCCGGCAGGCAATGCAAAGATGGCATAAGGGGCACGTGATGGCCACACGTGACCGAAAGCTACTTGCAGCGCCCGTGCATTGCCATTCTCTCGATTGAGTGAGTAGTCAGTCAGTCACCTTGATCTCATCAGCATCTCCGTGATTGACAGGATCAGAGAACAAAATGAGTAAATTATGAAGAATGGTTGGGACCGTTGTACCTGCTACCTGATGATTGTGTCAGGCAGTTGGCCTGACAATTTGATTAAGAGTAATATCGTACTAAACTTTCTAAAGACGCCACCTCCAATCTTAAAGGCGAGGCCAAGTCAGACAATTTGCAAGACCAAAACTCCATGCTCAATCGAGAAAAAGTTTTACGCATTCTGATTATCCCATTTGTTCAAAGGTCTGAATTTGGACTGCGATGATTGTACATTGATGCGATCGATGTTGTAAATCCTCTGCATCGAGGTCGACGGTGTAAGAAAGCGCAGAGATCAGGATGCGTTCCCCTGCATGCGCTGTGGCGGGACATGCAGGAAACCGCCCTGAACGATAAGGACAAAGTAGCGCAAGTCGAGCCGGTCCACGGGCGGGGAGAGATCTATGTCACGTCAAACAGCTCGAATGGACCAGGAGAATATAGAAAGCTTGAAGAAGGAAAGGACATGTAAAGGCGGCGCCGCAGCGTAGCATCTCGCACGATTAGCTCGACGTACGGCGCTAATGATTAGACTTCATTTTTCTATCAAAGGAGATCCTTGTCAACAGCAACAAAAGTCCTGCTCGAGTAACGTCTTGTGGTCCATTGAGATCCAATCAGTGATGCCTTCGCTTTGAGCTCTATCGCCAGGAAGCGGCACCTGCCACATCGTGTGCCCTTTGTATAAAATACAACGCTTGGGCAGTGAATTCCAAGCTCAGTAAGACTACTCCCCGGCCAATGGTCGGCTGACCTCATTTGACCGGAGCTCTCTTATAACTTTTGATACTCCAACTTGCCTTCCAGCTTCTTGGCCTCGGACATCTTGCGCACCGCCTTGTTAAAGTCATCCTGGTTGATCGAATCTCGATAGTCCTTGATTGCAAACAGGCCGCTGTTGAAAAGAGACACTAATCAGCCGTTTGAAATTCCACAAATTGTATCAGGACCTCTTCGTCACTTACGCCTCTGTCACAACGTTTCTTAGATCTGCTCCATTCAGGCCGTCGCTCATCTTGACCACGCTCTCAAAATCAATGTCGCCATCCGTGACGACGCTCTGAGCGTGAATTTTCAAAATTTCCAACCGTCCCACTTCGTTCGGTAGAGGAATCTCAATCTTGCGGTCAAGACGTCCAGCGCGTAGTAAGGCGGGGTCAAGTGTGTCTGGTCTATTCGTCGCCATGATGATCTTTGTTTTGCCTAGGTAATCAAAACCGTCGAGTTGATTCAGAAGCTCCATAAGGGTTCGTTGAATCTCGCGGTCTGCACTGGTGCCTTCTGAGAAACGCCGACCACCAATGGCATCGATTTCATCCATGAAGATGATGCACGGTTCGTGTTCTTTGGCGTATCCGAACATCTCCCGTATGAGTCGTGCAGATTCACCGATATACTTATCGACGATTGCGGATGAGACCACTGCGACATATCTTATGAGCTTGTGAACGCAGTACGAGGCAAGATCGTGCTTGATAATACATACCCTTCAAGAAATTGGTCTCTAAGCTGCTCGCTACTGCTCTTGCCAGCAGGGTTTTTCCGGTCCCTGGAGGTCCGTATAGCAAGACTCCTTTGGGGGGCTTGATGCCGACTCGCATGAAGAGTTCGGGGTTCTTTAGCGGCAGTTCGATGACTTCTCTCAACTCCCGTATTTGGTCATTCAAACCACCAATGCCTGCGAAGCTGACTTGACCGGGGTCTTCCAGCGACATGTTGTAAACGAGAGGATCGACTTCGCGAGGCAGCATACGCATGATAGTAAGAGTAGTCATGTCGAGTGCCACGCGTGTACCCTGCTTCAACTTCTCCTTGTCCACCTTGGATCTGCAGCCAACGACGTATCTCGGTCCAGACGATGCCTTCACGATGACTGTAGCAACCAGAGGTCAGCAAATCCTGATTTTTTGGGGCCAATGCTTGAAATTGATGCTTGGCAGAACTCGGTAGAGCGTCTCGTACACCTCTCGTCATCCAGCTGCTTCAGGACCTCTCCGATGATCTGTCCAACGCTCTGGAGGGCTTTAATATTGTCCTCGGTTCTGTCAAACTCTTTCTGTAAGTCTTTGATCTCCAGTCGCAGGTTTTTGAGCTTCGCCTCCCATTCTCGCGACTCAATGAGCTTCGAACGATAGGAGTCGAGGGCAGCCTTGCGCTCTTCATCGGGAGTCATGATGGGCGAGGCCGAGCGTGCGCGTGGAATGCTTCAAGATTTCTACCCGTAGAGCGATTCAAAAGTCGTTTAGATGGCCGATGAGTCTACGAAAGGGCGAAGTGACAGGCGATGCCGCGAGTATGATTGATGGCTGCGCCGTCGGTGTCAAAGGAGAGAGAGAGCTTACCTCATGGCTGGAGCCTTCAGGATCCACCGAGCCAACTGGCGCAGCACTGCTCCGTGCCGGCAGAAGGTCGGCGCTAAACCTTGGTCATCACCTACACCACTGTACATGATTGCTTCCAGACTCACTTGAGAATCCTTGGCTCGGTCATCGTAAAGGCGTAAGGAAAAGTTACGGATCGAAGACGAGAAGGGGCTCGATGGACTTTGCGACCTGTTAACCTCAAGAATCTCTCGATAGTATCTCAATCCGGCAAAACGACTTGAATCCGCCGCGTCTATTGTACAAGGCAAAACTGGGTCAGACCTTGTCCAATCCGCAGCCTGAAGGGTCGTGCGGCAAGCCATACAGTCCTGAAATTCTGGCCAGATGCCTCTACTGACGTCCGGCTTCCCGTCTGGGGGGGGGCCGCTGACGGAACGCGTCGAAGGGGAGAATGTCCTCACCTGCAAGACGTCTTGCAGCAAACGTCGTCCACCATCAATGGCCTCGACGCTTTCCGAATTCCCATCAGCAAACCCAATTTGATGTTCCCAATAGCTCGATTCACAGTGACTTGGCATTCAGCTGACGCTGTACGTGGTGCAAGCCCCGCGACGTGATCGGACGCGACGCCCAACCGACGTGAGACAGTTGTGATCTGCAAGACGCACAGCATGTGGGCTGCTGTGTCGTAGATGTCACTCATCCGGCATCCGCCAGGCATGTGTCGGCAATACTGACCTTTTCTTCGCGCCGCGTCTCACGTTTCTGTCTTTTTTGCAGCTTGCGGGCGACCGTCAATAGACAAAGGTTGATTTTCACCATCAGTGCCAAAGCCAAGAGCATCCAGCTCGCGCACGAGCTCATTGATTTTGATCACCTTGGCAATCTGCTCCGGCAAAAGTGTCCCGCCACCTTCCTTCTTGCTCTTCAACTCCCTGGCCTGTTTCAATTTCTTCTTCAGGTTGCGAGCCTTCTTTTCTCGTTCTACTTCGGAATTGAGTTCTTCGACTTTGGCTGCTTCGGCAAGCGCTTCTTTGTCATCTCCCTGAGCATCATCATGTGCGGCTGCCTTGGCTTTCTTCCGAGCCTCACGCCGCTTGGCATTTTTATTGCTGGCTGCGGTTGAAGCTTTGTCCTCCAAGTCTTCTTTCAATCCGGCCGCTCCCGGAATGCCGATCCTTCGGCCTCGATCGCGAAAAGCTTCGGCAGTTCGGTTCTTGTAAACCTCGACGTCTTCGGGAGGCCGGTACCCTGGGCGGATCTTGATTGCTTTTCTAGTGGTCCCATCAGCGCGAAGGGATTCGGGAATCTGGCGCTCGCCGCTATCCTCATTTGTGACGATGCCGGCGTTTGTGGACTGCGATGGCATGCTGGCTGTCAGCGCTCAGCTTCAATTGACAGAAATCAATGGCTGAGTGTGGAAGAACCGTAAAGGAGAATGGCCAAGCGACAATAACCAGGCGTACTGTACGGCGGGCGTGTAGCACAAGCTGGTGGTAAGAAACAGTTCGGAAGTGGAACTTGCGAACTGGAGGTAGTGCACGAAACTCGGAGCGCTCGTGGAGCTACGCGGGGCGTTTTCCTGAGGACTCCACCTCACGAGTTGTAAGCCGAGCAAATGGATCGGCCGAAGGCTTTACTTAAGGGGCGAGGGCACATTCACTGTGACAACAATGCTTGGCTTTGTCCAAAAATGAAAACCTCGGACGATGTTTGGACAGGTCCGTAAGATTCAGAGAGCAACCCAGATTAGATACCTTGGTAACTTATACTACTCCGCAAATTCCAAGGCATACGCATCGCGAGCTTGCAGCGCAGTCGTGGGGTCGCGCGAGCTTCGCCAAAATATGAAGATTATTCTTGATCTCAAGCGCCTGAAGGTCTGTTATGACTCTGTCAATCTCGTGGGGCAGGTCTAGCAGTGCGTGTGAGATGAGAGAATTGCGGGCGCTGAGCAGCTCCCTGTTTTCCAAAGACGATGGTTTTCGATGGTTTTGCTGCAGGAAACAACGCACAGGATGCTGGTCGAGGATGAAGTATCAGCAATGCCCAGGGAACTGGCAAACATCCACGTGTCCCAGGAGAGTTTGCCTTCCTTCTCTGCTTTTAGATTTCCTTGGTCGGTTTGCCAACGCTTGAGAATCTACTTGAGCGCACATTGGAGCGTGTCACGTTTTGGCGGGGCAGCGCTCCACGTTCAGATGACCAATCAGATGACGGCCAAAGTCTCGCTCGCCGGCTGCTCAAGTCCACCCCGAAATTCCAAGGCATCTCATCAGGCCGTTCTTTCCAAACCTCAGCGAGCTTCGGCCATTGGAAGATATACGGCGCCACGCCTCCAACCTCCCACAGCACGCCTTGCAGACTCATCCAGCCGACAAAATGGTAAGTCGTACTCAACGATTTTATGCAACCTGGCCATCTACGGTGACTAACGCCTCATCTACCAGCCTCTCACGAGCTCCGTTTACGGGCAAGTATTTCGAAAATCAGACGAAGCACGATGAATAGCATCAGAGAACTTATGCAAATTCTGCAGCGCCTTGTTCCGGAAGAACTACGCCATGTTAGTGGCTGTCTTTGGCGCTGGCTTTGCCTTCGAAGTGTACGATTGACGCTCGATCCAAGGTTGCAAACTCGGCTAACCTCGTCACTTAAGCGGTTTCAACAATGGCATCAACAAGTGGTGGGATAATCACAATCGCGGTGTAAGTGGCCAGTCGACATTTAGATGCTCAAGCCAGAAGCGCTCTGACACGGCAACGCAGCGGCAATGGAAGGATATTCGAAGCAAGTACGTCGAGGGCGGTGGCGACGAGGACGAGGAGTAAGGGGCTCGGCGTTGAAATTGTGGCCACCTTTCGTGAATTGGAGAGTGCCGCATTGTGTCATCACATGTACCATTGATCAATGAATAGAACTGAATTCTGGTTGTATGTAATCTCCTGCCGCGCGTACGAATTCAGTTCAATGCAGATGGTTTCAGAAGAGATTATGCAAGTTGCATCGGAAATGGCCAGCAGCGAAGAGCTTTCAACCAGCTGATGCACGGCAATTCACCAGTCTCCGATCTCTTCCCAGCGCGGTTGCATATCAGGGAGCGCTGTAGAAGCTGCCTGTCATGGGCAGGCATCTGCAGATGGATTGGAGGGCCTGGTCGATCTTTCAGTGCAATCGGTCAGGCGCTAGGCTACTTGTGTCAACTGGGACCCAATCGGCTCTGGCGGCCTTATCGCTGAGACCGCTATTCCTCCCCTGTCCAGACGTCCGTTATACTACTTTGACCTCGAACAGAGGGAAAATTCCATGACGAAAATATCTGCGGCGACGACCATTCGGGCACCACAGAAACCTGGCAAAGAAAGCGGATCCGCGTGACCTTCTTTGACGCGATAGCGAGCTTGCCTTGCCTCACTTGTGCCCCAGCGTTCACTCATCTAGCCGTGTTCTGCTTCTGACGTGATAAATGGTCGCTCAGCCGTCACCACGCAGCTCCCGCCAACCCCTCAACGTGCATAGGACCTTTGCCGCCGATATCTTCCGCGACCATTCATCCCTCACCGCGGACACCATGAGCTAGGGGGACATGGAGACGCACATGTCAACGCAGGAGCAGCAGCTCTGTCAACTCTTGGCTGACCTGCCCGCTCGGTTTGGCTATCGTTACACCCAGGATGCAGCACAGGAGCTCCTCAGGAGCTTGTTCTGGTCGCTGGCCGGCGGCAAGGCTGACTATATGCGCCTTCTGTTCCCCGACGGATCATTCCCCGACGTCCTGAAGTTGAGCGACGCTCAAGGCGCTGTCGAAGGTGCCGAGTACACCGAAGCAGCCCGCGGCAGACGGTGTGGACACATCTTCAAGGCCGGCGAGGCGTCGTACATGTGCCGGACCTGCGGGACCGACGAAACATGCTGCCTTTGCAGCCGCTGTTTCGACTCGACAGATCATGTCGGTCACATGGTGCGAATCTCAATTTCGGTGGGCAACAGTGGATGCTGCGACTGTGGCGACGACGAGGCTTGGAAGACGCCAATGCTCTGTACGATACACTCAGATATGCAGAGCGGCCCGAACAAGGGCAAAGGCAAGGAGGCTGTCGCGCTACCCAGTGACCTGGTCAACAGTCTTCGAATGACGATCGGTCGTGTGTTTGACTACATCTGTGATGTCATTTCATGCTCTCCGGAACAGCTCAGGCAGTCCAAGACGAAGGAGTCGATTGTCAAAGATGAAGAGGCATCACGACTGTCTTCCAAATATTACGGCGCCGAGGCGGAACCGTGCAACGACTTCGCACTTATCTTGTGGAACGACGAGAAGCACACGGCGCAAGAAGTACAAGATCAGGTTGCTCGGGCTTGCAGCAAGCGTCGAGACGAAGCTGCTCACGACGCATGGGAGACGGATGCCGTTGGTCGCAGTATCCTGAAATACTCCTCCGATATTGCTCGGCTGCTGAGCATGGCGAAAATCATGGAAAACATTCGAGTGACTGTCACAATCAGGTCAGCTCGCGACACATTTCGTGAGCAGATGTGTGGCACACTTGTGGAATGGTTGAGTGATATATCTGGCTGTTCCGTTGGCTCCGACAGCCGCATCTTGAGAGAGCTGGTCTGTGACGAGGTCATGAAGCCTTGGCGTCAAGGGAGTCTCGCTACACATACTTCTGGTCTCATCGATGATGAGGATGAAGATGATCAGAATCAGGAGACCCGAACGCGCATACACGGCGCCAATGTACGCTTCATCATGGCCTTGCAAGCCGCCGCCGGTACCGGAGCCGAGCTGCAAATGAACATCGATATCGGCGGGCTAGATGAGGAAGACGAAGAGGATGAGGACGAGGACGAGGACGAGGATGCGGATATGGGCGAGAACGACGACGACAACCACTCACCGTCGAGTTCGCTGGCAGGCGGCGGCGAAGCTGGCAACCACGACGACGATGTCATGATGGTCGATGCCAGAGGCGATGTCGGCGACCTCGCTCTGAACTGGTCGCAGTCGAGCCAAGCACTCGAGGAGGATGAAGCTACCATGGCCGGATACCCTCCGCCTCCGCCGCCACCTGCATCAGCTGGACAAGCGGTGAACACAACAGTCGCGGTCTCAGTCATAGCACCGCTCGCACAACGAATCCCACTATCAGTCGCATCGAGAGAGAGAGACGGCACCCCCTCAGACTCGGACACGGCGGAGCCAGCCATCTTCGCCAAAGCAAACGCCGATATCCCCAAAACTCCGGGAAGGACGGAAAGGGTTACACCTCGACCCGGAAGGTATTGGATCGAGACACCACACATCTACACTCAGAGAAACGACATTGCACCTGCAGAGGATGTTTTTCAACGAGTGCGTCTGGACTGGCTACTGCTTTTCGACTTGAGAATGTGGAAGCAAGTTCGGAATGACCTCCGTGCCCTTTACATATCTACGGTCGTATCACTGCCAGCGTTCAAAAGAGTCCTGGCCCTAAGATTTGCCAGCCTGTACACTATATTGGCCCAGCTATATCTCGTCGGGGATAGAGAGCCCGACCATTCCATCATAAATCTTTCTCTGCAGATGCTAACTACTCCTTCCATCACAGCGGAGATTGTCGAACGTGGAAATTTCATGAGCAGCCTGCTTGCAATCCTGTATACTTTCTTGACGACCCGTCAGGTCGGTCACCCGTGGGATGTCTCCCCGGACGCAATTCTTGCTTTCGAGAGCGGATCCGTCACCAACCGCCGCATGTACCATTTCTATCAAGACCTCAAATACCTCTTTGGCTCGCCGCATGTACAAGAGCGCGTTCGATCAGAGCCCAGATATCTGATGCAATTTCTGGACTTGGTCAAGCTCCATCAGTGCATCGGACCCAACGTGCGAGCCGTAGTAGAACATGTCGAGTACGAAGCAGACGCCTGGATTACCGCCTCATTAGTGACACGCCAGATCAACCTTCAGGCGAGGAATCTCGCAGAGGCTTTCCGAGACTGCCCCCAGGATGAGATTCACTACCTCCAACATGCCATACGCTTCACCACAAAGACAGTCATTTTGAATGCTATCGGCGCCGAACGGCATCGATTCAAGCAGGGGGAGATCAAGGATGAGGTCAAGTTTAAATCGATGGGGGATTTTGAATTCGACCCGCAAAATGCGTCTTACGATGTCGTCGAGTTTGTCGTTGAAAAGGATCCCATCAGCTTTCATCACGCATTGCATTACACGCTTTCCTGGCTGCTCGAATGCGGACGCTCGCTTCCCGCTGCGAACATCAAGACACTCATGAGCTTCACCGCCCAGGAGCTCAGATCAAAGCCACGGCTGATGGGGCGGCCGTCAATCCCAAAACAAGATCTCGGTCCCGAGGATTATCTCATGGCGTTGTTCGATTTTCCGCTGCGGGTGTGCGCCTGGCTCGCTCAGATAAAAGCTAACATGTGGGTTCGAAACGGCATCAGTCTGCGGCATCAGGCGGGTACGTATCGTGGAGTTGGGCAAAGAGACGTGTCCCATCATCGCGATATCTTCCTTCTTCAGACCGCCATGGTAGTGTGCAATCCAAGTCGCGTGCTCGCCTCCATCGTCGATCGCTTCGGCATGGATCATTGGATTAAGGGCTTTTTCGAGCAGAAATCAGAGGCGCAAGATGACGCGCAGCACCTCGACATTGCTGAGGACATGATTCATCTCTTGATTATCCTCCTCAGTGACCGAACCTCGCTCATTGCTGACGAATCGAACACTCGAATGCTTGCGATGCGTCGCGACATTACGCATGTGCTGTGTTTCAAGCCTCTCTCTTTCAACGAGATCTGCAATAAGCTTCCAGAGAAGTACCAAGAACAAGAAGATTTTCATAGTGTGCTGGACGAAATGGCTACTTTCAAGCCGCCCGAGGGGGTTTCTGATGTTGGTACATTTGAGCTCCGGCCTGAATACATTGAAGAAATCGATCCATACATTGCGCATTACAGCAAGAACCAGCGCGAGGAATCAGAAATGGCCTATCGACGAAAAATGGCGAAAAAGTCCGGCAAACGTATTGAGGACATCATCTTCGAGCCCAAGCCTCGACCTGTCCTGTCTGGCTTGTTTGAGGGCCTCGGGCAATTCACAAGCACCGGAATGTTCGCGCAGATTTTGTTTTATTGTCTGCTCTATCCTCTGGTTGCCCATAAGTTTACTCCGTCGGTGCCATTGACCCGGCTCGAAACGTTCTTACAAGTTGTCTTGCACTTGATCCTCATCGCCATTCTCGAGGACAAGACGGATGAAGCAGAACCATCTGTAGGCCCGCCAGCTTCTTTCGTACATATCGCGTTGACTTCCTCGGCTCGCAGCAATTTCTTGCCCGATGCTGTCAGCGCTCGTACCATTGTTTCGTTACTGAATATAGCGGCTTCTCGAGATGAGTTCAAGTCAGCCCATCCCAAGATTGCGCTTGTTCTGAGACGGTTGAAACAAAAGCGGCCACTAGCATTCGAATCGTCCTTTGCGCGCATGGGCATCACAGTAGACCGAGTCAACACGGCCTCTCCCGCCAATACTTCAGCCGAAGAAGAACGCGAGAGGCGCAAAACGGCTGCTTTAAGCCGGCAGGCGAAAGTCATGGCCCAGTTCCAGCAGCAACAGAAGTCCTTCTTGGAGAACCAGGCTGCAATTGACTGGGGCTCCGACTTGGAAAGTGAGGAAGAGGAAATGAAGCAGTCGGAGGATCGACGACATAACTGGAAATATCCGTCCGGGACTTGCATTCTGTGCCAAGAAGAAGCGGACGACAGGCGATTGTACGGCACGTTCGCTCTGATGACGGAAAGTCGCATTTTTCGGCTGACGGACTTCCAAGATCCAGACGCCGTTCGGGAAGCGTCGCAGACGCCCTGCAGCTTGGACAGGTCTGCCGAGGACATCCGACCGTTTGGTATCGCCCGTGAGAACCGAAAGATGGTCGAGAAGCTCGACGCACACGGCGAAGTGTTCCTGGCGGAAAAGCAAACCATCGGCAAAGGCCACACGATTTCTGCGACTCAACCAGGTGCCGTAGCCAGCGGCTGTGGCCACATCATGCACTACCGCTGTTTCGAGATGTACTACGAAGCCACAAACCGGCGTCACGGTCACCAAATCGCACGACATCACCCTGAAGATACGCGTCGGAACGAGTTTGTCTGTCCCCTGTGCAAAGCTTTGGGAAATACCTTCTTGCCCATCATATGGAAGGGCTTGGAGGAATCTTTCCCAGGCTATCTTGAGCCACAAAGCTCATTCGAAGACTTCTTGGACAGGCAGATGAAGTTCACTTACCTGCTCGGAGGGAGCAAAGCCCGCGAGGTTGACGAGCCCGCGCTGCCTGCTATACTTACCCCAAGCGTACCTGGAAGCCTAGTCGAGACATTGACCAACTCACACCCGGTCAACGAGCCATTCTGGGGAAGAGATGAACTCGACGTACAATCATCTGTCCTGGGGACGCCTGCAAGCTCTTCGTTTTCGCTCACTGGTACTCCTGAGCCAAAGACATCACATGCCTTGGCGCCTGCGGTCAATGGTCATATTGTAGGAGATCTGCTCTCTGCGTACCGGCGTCTGAGGGATACGATGCGGTTGAACGAGTTCCAGAGCAGGCACGGTAACGACGAAAAAGCCAAGGGAGGGGAGTCGCTCTGTTCAAGTGACACACTAGTTCAGGCCGTCAGCTTTTCAATATCAGCCGTTGAAATCCAGCAGCGAGGCATCGAGGTCCAGCCGGGCACGACACTGGTAGACAAGATTCCGGAGCAGGTCGTGGGTCACTTGCGCGTACTAGCAGAAACCGCATCGTCTTATGTCTCGATTGGCGCACGTTATTCTGATCCAGACAGCTATATCGAGACTGAATTCCGCACGGACATCATGAGACAACACTGCCAGCTTTTCATGTGTCGCTACTCCGGCTCGGGAACGCCTTCGTCGCAACGACCAATGGACGTATTTCCGCCTCTTTTGAGCATCGACTGCTTCCATTTCCTGGTCGAGTGCGCCTATGCCCTAATGCCCGCTCACAAAGGGGATGTTTCGAACATGCTCCGGCTGTGTTATCTTGCCGAAATGGTCAAGGTTGTCCACCACATGAGCTGCAACATGCACGCTACTGCGTGGCATGCAGGTCTGGCCCGTTACCGGAACGGAGACGCAGCCATGCAAAATTTTGCCGCCTTTGCATCGAGTGTCACGCAGCTTGGCATTGACCACGATTCTGCATCCGGCGCCGATCCCAGATCTCATGATCGAAAGAATGAAGGTTTCGTGCAGCCAGGGGTGGATACCTTGGAGAACTGGTACATGTTTGTCAAGAAGTATGCCTTGACTTTTCTGCGGAAGAGCGTCGTCTTTTTGCACGTCAAATACGGAGTCGACTTCAACAGCCATGTGCCCTCAGTTCATGACCCAGACGCGGACGAGCTCGACAGGTTGACAGAGGCACTCCGGGTGCCAACGTTTGACAGTCTGTGCGCAGCTTTGACCGAAAACGCCGCCGATTGTGGTTGGCCATCAACAACTCAAGCCCTGGTGTCGGGGTGGATCAAGCATCAGGTCATCTGGCGGAAAGCAAGGTCGGGGTACAGGGCGGACCCTACGGCCGTCGTCAGCCACCCAGGCATCTTTGAGCTCATCGGTCTGCCAAGAACATACGACACTCTGATAGAGGAAGCGACCCGGAGGAAGTGTCCGACGACGGGCAAGGATC
Organism: Moelleriella libera RCEF 2490; assembly: GCA_001636675.1. Lineage (NCBI taxonomy): Eukaryota > Fungi > Ascomycota > Sordariomycetes > Hypocreales > Clavicipitaceae > Moelleriella > Moelleriella libera. Next base: position 730,631 of record AZGY01000008.1, on the reverse strand, counting down.
TGACCGATCCAGTCATCTGCCTCTTTTGTGGTGAGCTGCTGTGTAGCCAAAGCACATGTTGCCAGAAAGCAGAAAATGCTGGCAGGGGAGCTACCAAGATTGGTGGTGCACAGCAGCACATGCGAACGTAAGCACGCCCCCCTCCTCCTAAACGAGCACAGGTACGGCGAGATGCGCTTACTGACTCTTGGCGACGATAGGTGCCAGAGCAATATTGGGGTGTTCCTGAACGTGCGGAAATGCTCGACAGTATACCTGTTCCGGCAGTCAGGATCGTACGCGCCGGCCCCTTATATTGACAAGTATGGCGAGACGGACCCCCAACTACGTCACGGGAGGCAGCTATTCCTGAACCAGAAACGATACGACACCATGATACGAAACACGGTCTTGAACCACGGAGTGCCCAGTTTGATTAGCCGTAAACTGGAGGCGGAAATCAATAACGGTGGCTGGGACACTCTGTAGGGATGCGAGCATCATAGAGAGACTCATTCTGGAAAGAGTACTGAGACTCATCGGGATGGTACCCGTTCATTGTTATGACTCCTTTTCTTGTATTGATGTCATTGCATTGTAGAAGGAGCATCGGCCCATGGTTGGAGACGGAAGCATCGTGCTGATTATAAGGACATGTTTGAATACTGCGTACCTTGCTTAGTTTGTCCTGCGATTCGTTTGAATTGTTCAAGACGGCGAGCCCCGCTTGACACATTGGCTATCTTCACAGTGTGTGGCCGACGATGCCGGAAGCCGCCACAAGTAGCAGCCCGACGAGCGGCACCTGTGCAAGCCTCTTCGATGGAAGGTTGATGGTTGGTGGCCGCACAGTATCAACATGATTAGCACGGTAAGGAGCCCCGCCGGACTGGCCCTCACAGCCAATCAGGCCTCGTAAACGGGCGGTGCGCCCAAGAGGCGCGTCCCAAGTAGTGTTTGTGAGTCCAGTGCGTCCCAAGGGCAGGAAAGTCGACCTTGTCCGTGTGTGGCATGTGTAGGATGCTTCCATCTAGCCCGTCCGTCTGCCAACATCGTTGATTTTCAGCAAAAAGGCTCGCCGGTGTCCACGACGACCACGAAGCGCGCCGCCTTCAGAATTGTTACGGGTCTCGCCCTCGGGCTCCTGTCGGATCCATGGGGCGAAGGTCGAGTCGCGCTGCCGCCCGCAAGGCATCTGCGGCGCTAGGTAGGGAGGAGCTCCTTCTTTCTTTCTTTTCCTCTCTCCGCTTCATGTCCACGTCGGCCTCCTCTCCCTCGACGGCTTCGCACTCGCATTGGCTGCACTGTTTGGATTCCCTTGATTTCCTTGTTCATTTCTACCTGAGCCCGCGTTTTCGGTTTCCTTTTCTCTTCTCTGAGCATGGCTGCACGAACGAGGATCCGCCTGAGGCTGACGCGAAGTTCCATCAAACCAGAGAGCACACCCAGGGGCTTCGCTCACGCCGAAGACGAGCCCATGCCCGATGCCCATGTCGCGGATGAAGGTTCCGAGCATGAAGAGCTGGCCCCGGCGCAAGAAGAAGACGACGACGAACAGGATGAGACGAGGATCGACGACAACGATGACGATGACGACGAAGAGGACGAGGCTGAAGACGATAATGAGGAGAATGCCGCCACTGCAGATGCCAAGGATGATGAGTCTACCCAGGACGCCAGCTCAGCCACACAGCCAGTCGTGCGCAGAAAGCGACTCGGTCGACCACCCAAGAACAAGCCGCCGGATTGGGATCCCATGGTCACGGTGGCTGAAGATGCTCCCCGCCGTCGCGGGCGCGGAGGTTGGAAGGGCCGCGGCGGTCGTAAGGGAGGCCCCGCTGCCCCCAAGGCAGAGCAGGTCATTGATGCCGACGGCACGGTGGTAGAGATCGTCGACGACGAGTGCGTGCTCCCAGAGGATCCCGAGGGAGAGACGAAAGTCGACAAGTCGGGGAACCTCGAGGGCGGTCGCGAATATCGCTGCCGTACCTTTACCATTTCCGGCAGAGGTGACCGACTCTACATGTTATCAACGGAGCCAGCTCGCTGCGTCGGGTTCAGGGACAGCTACTTGTTCTTCACGAAGCACCGCAAGCTGCACAAAATCATAGTCGACGACGATGAGAAGCGAGATATGATTGAACGGGACATCATTCCGCATTCATACAAGGGACGATCGATTGGAGTCGTTACGGCGCGATCTGTTTTCCGAGAATTTGGCGCTCGCATCGTCGTGGGCGGAAAGCGCATTACGGATGACTACAGCGTGGCTCAGCTCCGGGCTGAAGGGGTCCAGGAAGGTCAAGTGGCTGACCCCGAAGACCGATTCATCCCTGGCCAGCCGTATAACAAGAACCAATATGTGGCATGGCACGGTGCCAGTGCCGTCTATCACACAAACGTCCCTTCAGTGCCGGTTCCGAACGGGAAGCCCGAGTACAAGAAACGGAAAGTCAATGTCAATGACACCAACTGGATGCTTGAGCATGCCCGGGAAGCAAGGTACGTAGTCAAAAAAAGACGAAGAAAAAACTTTTGTGCGCCCTTCTCTCTGACAGCGCGATCCAAACGCTTACCGTTGGCTCGCAGTATCTTCAATGCTGGTATCAATGCAATCCGGAGATTTAACAACGCAGGCGTCTACGATATCCACACCAACATGATGCAATACCCCGCCGTGATGCAGCCCACACGCGTGCGCATCGAGCAGATTGCGACAGGAGACCAAACCGGCCAGCGGAGAGGCAGTAGATTCCCGCCCGTATCTGCGAAAATGGCCAGGAATTTCCTCGTTATGGACACGCACTACGAATATGCGCCAAGCAACGAGGCGTCGATGCCTTGCAGCAAGGAGACGCCAGCAGACTTTGTGGCCGCGTTTAACGGACTCGGCGCCGTGGCCGACGAGATCAAAGACTTGCTCCCTCCCGAGTGTCGCAATGCTTTTGACAAGGCGCTGGAGGCGAGCAACGAATTTGAGTCGCGCTGGGGGCTGGAGAAGGACAAGATGTCACGGCGCAATCCCATCATTGACAAGGCAATCGTGCCTTATAGCATGTCATGAAAACCCGGGAACCCACATCTCACTTACCCGACTTGATTATTTTTCTTCATCTCGTCTTTTCTTTTGGGGGGGTCTTGTCATCCACCGGACACTGGCATGGCCAAGGAGGGGGCGTTGGTCACTGGCGTTGGGCGTGGGGAGCCGCAGGCGATGGAAGAATCGGCGCAAATCAACATGCAGAGCAAAAATTGTATAGAATTCCATCTGCCCAGGTAGCTACCTGTAGCTAGCTGATGTGAAGACATGACACAGCATGTGCTCCAGCTCGACACCGCCATCTTGCAAGCGTCGAAGGAAGGCGCCTACTGGACCGTGCCATTTGTCATCAAGTAGCGGCTCAACACGTATGTTTAAAAAAAAAAATAGAGATAAGAAAATAGATAAGATAAAGTAAGGGGTCAGCAGTAATGGTCCCGAAAAGACGAGCAGAGAACCAGTCCAACGGATCACAGGCAGTCCTCGCGGGCCACATCCACATAATCTTGATCCATGGCGAAGGTGGCCAAGGCCTCGTCATTGCCGATATCGCAGTAAGACAGTGTCGGTGAGGGTGGCTCCCCGGCGGAATAGAGATCCTCATCGTCATCAGCGCCGACGCAGGGGACGGCACCATCGCGAGCGCCACCAGGCTGCTGCTCTTTTTCCTTGTCCTGGCGTTCCCCTCTTCGTGGGGCGGCCGCCTCTGCTTCGGCATCCGCCTGCTGTCCCGTGTGCCGACTGCTGCTTTTCTGTTTTACCCGTGTTGGTGCAGGTGCCGGCGAGTGCTTCGGCGGCGCTGGCTTCGTCTTCATCGTGTACAATGGTTTGTCATGCTTGATATCGTTGAGGCCGAATGTGGAGTGCAGCGACGGTTGCATCGATGCTGATGCTGATGACGAAAAGTCTATTTTCACTTTGAAATTTGATGGCACTTCCTCCCGGTCCAAGAGGCCCATTTCTTGGAGGCGCCTGGTGCTGACGCCGGGCACGTCGGCGACAAAGCTTGGGACGCAGTCGACGCCGGGTCGTGATGGCCATTGTTTATCTCCGGGGAGAGGTACATTGGTGAGCGGGAACACGTCCGGGGTTTGCCTGGGTCGGGAGCGACGAGGCACCTTGACTGTTCGCTTGTCCAACCATGATGATGAATGTTCTGGTAATGGCCATTTGGAGAGGTGATTGAGCTCGGGATCGAATGAGGCCTGTTGCTTTCGATACGGCGGAATGGCCAGACTTCCCATGGCGGCAACTGTTGCTGCTGATACTTTAGGCGGTAGGGATGATGATGTCGCCGTAGGCATTCTGACCTTACTTGTTTGCGTGAGGGGAATTTGGTGGTTTTGTGACGGAGGGAAAGTAATCAGTGTGACGTCCGGCCGTACGCAATTCTGGGTATCTTTCCTTTGACTTCTTTTTCAAGTCTGGTTCTTCCGACAGGACGTCGGCACTGAAGTTTTGTGCAGTGTGAAGTGCGCGAGGCACCTACCTACTTGCGAGTGAGATGGTTACCTACCAGGTAGGAGAGAGGTAGGTGGGCAAGGTGAGGTCGGGTCCGGTAGGTCTGGAAACGTCAAGATATCCAGGTAGGTGCTGTCCAAGACAGGAAAGGTATCTCTACCCTCCAAGTAGTAGGTAGTAGGTGGGCAGGGCAGGCAAGCTGGGCAAAGACAAGGCGGCCAAAGGCGAGCCGGGGAAGCTACCTAAGTACTAAGTACCTAAAGTACCTACCTACAGTAGGTGCTTACCCAGTAGGTAGTAGGTAGTAGGTAGTAGGCAAAGACAGAGGTGGGCAAGGTGAGAAGTGAACAAAGGTGCAAGGCAAGCTGAGGTAAGTAGCGTCGACAGGCAGACGGGAGGGGGTTTCGACCTGCTGTGGCCACCTTTATGGCCTGGCCTGGACTGGACTGGATTGGATTGGATTGGATTGGGCTGGACTGCACGCCACCGTACTTATGCTTGCACATCCAAGACAGATCTCGACGCACCTCCGGAAGTCCTCGGGCACGGAGAGAATAGCGGCAAGATGATCAAGACGGGGAAGGGGGAATGGGAGAAGGAGAGCATGCAAGGAAGGAGGATGCAAGGCAGTGAGTGAATGGTTGGGGCTTGCCCGGATTCTGGCTGACCTTGTTGTCCTTGCCATGCACACATGAGCTGCCAATCACAGGACGTCGATGACCTATGTACGAGCCTCAATCACACTTTCGTCAGCGCCGATTCGATTGTTCATTGGAGAGGGGTGGGTGGGGGAAGCGGGGCGCGAGCCTTTGTACACTATTTCGACTCACACGCAATCACTTCCCTGGACAGCTTGATGGCAATCACCACCATCGATCGCCCGCGTGCCGAGGGTTATTGGATTGTGTACGTTAATTATGCGCGCGCGAAGGTATGATTGATTACCCGGGCGGCTTGCTTTCCCACGCCCGGTAGGATGTCTAGCGTCGATGGGGTTTTTTCCCACGGGGTAAACTGGGGCGGGCGTGCCTGTGAAAACGCGGCGTGGAGAGGACATGTTCAAATTCCTTCATTGCTTTGGAATGATGGCCTCATCACGGGCGCGGCCCATTCTGTTGGTTTGTCGTGGTCGGTTTGCCCTGCTTTGCAATCACAGCATTACAAAGGCGCGAGAATGGGCAACTCCGACGCGGAATCGGAACGGCAAAAGCTGCTTCCCTGACGTCGCGGCCAATCCTTTGAAAGACGTCGTGGACGGCTCGATCAGTAGTCTGACTCAGCATTTCTTCTCGCCTGTGCACGCAAAGCCGCGCCAGCGTCCATCATGACGGACGAGCATGACAATCTGCCTCGGTCCAGAGGCTTGGAGGCATTCGCAATGCCATTGCCATTGGACCCAGTCCACTCCGAACGATGGCTGTTGCGAAACAAGGCTGCCGTCTGGCCCTACGCGTGTGCGAGTCTTGCGCTCTGACTGTGGAGAATGGCCAAGCCAGTCATGCGAAACACCAGTCGTCCGGGTTCTGGGTAACCTGTGTCAGTACGGGTCGACCTTGGCGGGTTGCCATGGCCAAATCGTGGTTCCGATGGCGGTGGTCGACACCGGCTGCGCGAGTTTGGCCAAGGAATAGAAAAGAAGCATGTCAAGGGATAACGCGACGTGACGGCAGTAGCCATCACGATCCTTTGCTTACCTCCCGATTTCTGTTTTTTTCTCCCTTTCCCCTTCACGAGGGAAAGGAGATGAGAAGAAGTCAAAGAGTTCGTGCTGCGGCATGAGGAGCAGCAGGTGTCTCTGACGAGAGTCGTTTTGGAACGACCTCGCTGCCCCAGCACCCCCCTCAACTCGTTTACCGAATGATGCACCACCCTCCCGAAACAGTTCAGTCGCGCGGCAAGTCGGTCTCCCGCGTAGATACCGCTGGCGATCTGCAGAAGCGACCATTTGGCTGAGCGGATTATGCATGTTTCAGTCCTCGTCGCTCGTGAGGCGTCTAGACCACACATTAATTGCTCAAGCTTTTCCTTCTTCGTCTCAGGAATGGTGCAATTGGTCATGTATTGCCTTCGTCTGTTCGTCAACGGTAAGGGGAAAGGGGACTGGCGGAGGGGGGACGACGTCTCGGCAGTGTCTAATTCTTGATATAACCCGGGACGACCTCCTCCCGAGCTGCGACTTCTTTGTTTTTGCCTTCCCGTTTTCTTTTCCTTCTATATTCCTTCTTCTTCCTGTGTGATTACAACAAAGAATTCCAAAGCGTTGTTTCCAGAAAAGGCTGGTCCTCTTTTCTCCATCGTTTATCAGACCTTTCTAAGTAAATCATTGTCTCCCTTCATACCGTACGACTCTGTACAATCATTCATCATGAAGTCTTTCACACTTTCTGTGCTGCTGGCCGCAGTTGCTGCATCCGTCTCGGCCGCTCCAGCCTTGAACCGCCGTGGTTGGTCTATTCTATCCCCACACGTTGTCGTCAAAGGAAAGCTAGGCGTACTGACTTCTCTCATCTCCAGATGCACTCGCTGTGCCTGCTCAGAGCGTGGCCCGCGCGGCCAGCATTGCGTCCTTTGGTACAGTGAGCAAGACGCTGCTGCCTCGGGACGTCAAAGAAGCTGATGCCGTCGTGGCTCGTCACGCAGATGACGAGGAAGAGGAGGAAATCGAAAAGAGGGCCTTGTCGGATGATGAAGAGGAGGAGGAACTCGAAAAGAGAGCCTTGACTGATGATGAGGAGGAAGAGGAAATCGAAAAAAGGGCCTTGTCGGATGATGAGGAGGAGGAGGAACTCGAAAAGAGAGCCTTGACTGATGATGAGGAGGAAGAGGAATTCGAGAAGCGCGCCCTTTCTGACGACGAAGAGGAGGAAGAGCTCGAGAAACGTGCCCTTTCCGACGACGAAGAGGAGGAAGAGCTCGAGAAGCGCGCCCTCTCGGACGACGAAGAGGAAGAAGAACTCGAGAAGCGTGCCCTGTCCGACGACGAAGAGGAGGAAGAGCTTGAGAAGCGCGCCCTCTCGGACGACGAAGAGGAAGAAGAACTCGAGAAGCGTGCCCTGTCCGACGACGAAGAGGAGGAAGAGCTTGAGAAGCGCGCCCTCTCGGACGACGAAGAGGAAGAAGAACTCGAGAAGCGTGCCCTGTCCGACGACGAAGAGGAGGAAGAGCTTGAGAAGCGCGCCCTCTCGGACGACGAAGAGGAAGAAGAACTCGAGAAGCGTGCCCTGTCCGACGACGAAGAGGAGGAAGAGCTTGAGAAGCGCGCCCTCTCGGACGACGAAGAGGAAGAAGAACTCGAGAAGCGTGCCCTGTCCGACGACGAAGAGGAGGAAGAGCTTGAGAAGCGCGCCCTCTCGGACGACGAAGAGGAAGAAGAACTCGAGAAGCGTGCCCTGTCCGACGACGAAGAGGAGGAAGAGCTTGAGAAGCGCGCCCTCTCGGACGACGAAGAGGAAGAAGAACTCGAGAAGCGTGCCCTGTCCGACGACGAAGAGGAGGAAGAGCTCGAGAAGCGCGCCCTCTCGGACGACGAAGAGGAAGAAGAACTCGAGAAGCGTGCCCTGTCCGACGACGAAGAGGAGGAAGAGCTTGAGAAGCGCGCCCTCTCGGACGACGAAGAGGAGGAAGAGCTCGAGAAGCGCGCCCTCTCGGACGATGAAGAGGAGGAAGAAGAATTCAAAAAGCGTGCTCTTTCTGACGACGAGGAAGAGGAGGAACTCGAGAAGCGTGCTTTGTCTGAGGACGAAGAGGAGGAGGAAGAATAAGGTGGAGGTTCTCAAAAGTACGTTGAGGATGATACTGTTGAAGACAACCAACCGTCGTGTTAGCTGTTTGGATCTTGACAACCCGGCCTGTTAAGCACCTTTGGGTGTGCGCTGCTCTGGTGAGATGGCCAGTAATAAAACGACATGTCAGATCTTAGTTGGAAGACAAGCAGGTATTCGTGTTTTGCCGTTTGGAAGCTAGAAGTCCAAGAAGTCAAATTATAATGCAACAATGTTGTGACGATTATGCGTCAAATCAAAAATTGAGACCACTATTTGACTCGTGGACATTCGCCATCTTGAGCCTCTTATATGTCTGGGGGCGGCGTTGATCACCGAAACTCTTTCATTATTGGATTTAGCCACGTGGGATAGGGATAAGAGCTGCCACATTTAGGACGCCTTGTACACACGTAAATCAGGCTCTCGTCATCGTGAGGGCTCGTTGGGTCAGCTTCTGGACAGAAGTCAATCGTTTGATGAGAGAGGCTCTTCATTCCACGCATAAGTGAAGCGCTTGCCGTGTTGTTTCGGTCAGCGCGACAGTATGCCTGCCCTGTACCAGTCCGTTCTGGAAATATCTACGGGTGAGGCACTTATTATCTCGCATGAAATGATGACATGCCAGATGCATCGCGTTCTTTTCTGCCCACTAACAGCACATCTGTCACCAATACTGGGGAGGTTACCTTGTTCAAGTTCTATGATTAGTTTTGGTCTTCTGTTTGCTCACATATCCTGGGCCAATTCTTGCACGATCTGAACGCTCGAATATGGACGGAAATGTGCTGGCGAATTGGCGCTACCCTGCGAGACCTTGATTTCTGTGATAGATGCTGAAACGTCAGTCACTCTGAAATATGGTGGCATTATGGTGGCGCTTATTCACGATGCAGCTGGTAGGCCGGACCAACCACTCCATCAATCGCGGGAGCAGATCGAAACCCACGGCATCGAGCCGCGTCTAGAACCAGGAAAAAAGTCTGCATTCGCGGAGACATGCACACGTGTTGCGAGAATTCTGCATGGCGTTCGTCACCGTGACTGTAGCGGACGGCACTGTGATGAGAATCGTCACTAGGTACGTGACCAAAGCACCACGTCATTTCCTGTTCGACCCAAGTGCCACCACTAAAGTGCAAGCGGACATATCCGGCCGGCTGGCCTATAGAACCTTACTCGCAAAACTAGGCAGCCGCTTCTTCGTCGCTAATAAATGGCGATGATTCACCATGAACTGCGCCTGCCTGGCAGGATTCGACGTGGAGACGAAGCAGTGGGACAGGGGAGAAAAAGAAAAGGCACGAGGCTGCAAAACTGATGGATGGGATGCTCGCCCAGTTCCCTTTGACCGCGGTCAGGTGTCGGCTTGTCATCATCAGCTTGTCCCCAATATTTGCCGCGGTTCGTTTGCTGTTGTCGAGAAGGCGCGAGATGCTTCCGATGCATGTGCCAGCGAACTCCCAGTGAGAGCAGACAGAGCAAGCAGGACTGTATGCATGCGTTCGGGGTCGAATACCACATCAGTTATGCCAAGCAAAGCACCATGACGCAAGAAACATGGTCGAGAGAAGCCCTGGCTCAGAGAAATGGCCAGAGCCACCAATCGGGTGCCTGGAGGATGCATGCCGATGCTCTGGCTGCGGTCCAGCGAGTGTAGATGAACTTGGACGCGCACACTCGTGTTGTCATTCACTCGGTCTGGTCTGGGCGATTAGAGAATATGATCAGAGAAAATGCTATCCGGCGTACGTAATGTACACACTGTACCGTACCAGGCACTAAATGATCCAATGACATGACGCAGTGGCACGGGCAAAAGGATCAGGATCAGGATCAGGAAGGAGACAGTGCAGCAGAGTGGCCCCCCCTTCCCCCCCCCAAACGACGACATGCAGACAGAAGGCGCGGTGCTTGGGTTTGCACACGAGCCATGAATTTTTTGCGTCTCCACTTGACGACACTTTCGCTTCTGGCGGTCTGGCCAAAGCCTAGCTCGTCCGGTGCAAGCGGTGGTCCACTGAGAGACGGACGGTGTCGATTTTCCCCCCTCCCCTTCTTTTCCCTCGGTACAGCCCTCTGCCCTCGCCCGGGTACATCTCCTGCCTCAGTACGTACCTCTTCGAGGTGTTCCGCACGAAGTCTTTGCATTGTCGCAGTTATACCCCCCTCCGAACCCCCACACACACACATTCCAGCGGGGACAGAATGCACAAGAGGATTGCAGCGGTTTGGGTGAGGAGGCGAGGGCAGTACAGTCAGAAATTCGAGTGTCTAATAAAGAGCCTAAGATTTTGAATAACGTCAGCCATTCACGAGGGGGACCGGCAGAGCGAATCAGGGTCGGACGGGCAGGGACGCGGCACAGCAAGTCAATGAAAGAGCAGCATAGTAAGCGGGTGGACAGGCTCAGCAGGTACCCTTCAATTAGAAGGGACCCTTCAATTTGGCAAAAAGGAAAAACATAACACCACAGTACTACCATGATCCCAGCTGGACCCCGGAGCTCCTTTCCCCCCTCCCATCCCTTTTCCACTTTCCCAACCCCCCAAAAAAGGGGACCGCAATCTTCGTACCCGTTTTGATATCTGGAGTCATGGCCAGAGTCCAGAACGTACGTGCCTGTGCCTGTGCCTGTGCCTGTGCCTGTACCTGTGCTTGTGCTTGTGTCAGCCAAAACAAGAGTAAATTGTACGCTGGCAGGACACGAAGATGGTTTCAGGGGACGCGCTGTCACGGGTCACAGACTCTTTACTTTTCTTCCCCTTGGAACTGGCGCCAACCCTTTCCCAACAACAAAAAACAACAACATTGGTCTACCTCGTGGCCAGCCACGAGGTTACAGAAAAACAGATCCGTTCATCCTCAGTCAGAAGATACTGATTGTCGAAAAGTCGCGCACAATCCCTGCCACTGCTGGCATTGAAGGGTCCTTTCAACCTTCCAGGTGGCAACTTGAATCGCGAATGAGATCCAATTTTGCCGACGTTTTTTTTTTTTTTTAAAAAAAAAACTCCAAACAACACCCCACGTCCTGGGGCGTAGACCTAGGGACGCTTTGAGAGGCCGATGCCCTGTCAATGGAACGGTTCAATGTGTTGTTTCTTCGTGCATGTACGCATCATCTGCAAAAATCCTATCCTGGCGCGCGATGCGCTATCGAACAGTCAGGCACTGTTGGCCGATGGCAGAAAAAAAGGCCGATTCACGCAACGCCAGAACCAGACGCGGGATCTCGGGGACGCTGCAAGCCTGTGCTACGTCAGGAGACAAAGGACCCTTGGGGAGGCGAATTCAGACCCGTTGGTCTCTGCAAATCGGACGTTATTGGAGAGGATCTTGACGAAACACCTTTTTCCGCGCGTCATTCTGCATCTGACCGACTTCTCATCCCTTTGAGCGCGGTAAGACGCATCTTCCGTCAACGACAGGGATCTACAAGGCAGCATCTGAGCTTTCACGCCATGAATTGACGAACACGCATACGGCTCTGTACAAGCGCCTCCGTTTACAGATCGAAACAGTGTTCTGTGCCTTACTTTGGACTGACCTTCCTGCTATCGCGACGCTATGTGGAGAGCGGGCCCACCACGAAAGCTGTGTTTGACGGCACAGCGACTGCTCCGTACCACGGATGGACAACCTCGTCTGCGTGCACACAGATCAGCGCCCTCCCGGAGTGCGGCCGCAGCGCTCCGTAATGTACGTAACTGATCCTCGTTCGGGACTTGACTCGACATTGGAGAGAAAGCCCAAACGACCGTGATCACAAATTTGGACCCTTGCTCCACACTTGCAATCTGATCGAAGAGGGAAAATCACCCAAGGCCGAGTTTCTGGGAGTCTGATATCGACCATGTCGTATTCTCATGTAGCTGCCTCTGATCATGAGAGCGGGTTGGGGTTGGGGTTGGGGGGAGGTGGACTCAGATCAGCCTTCAGCCGCCCACAGCACGCGCTCGGTTTCCTCCACGTCGGCCACGTCAGAGGTCGGGCGGATTGGATGAGGACCAAGATGCAGCGCCCATTGGTCGCGTACTGAGAGCCTGCCTCCGGATGAAAGGCGGGGGGGGGGGGGCGACCGGGCCTACCAGAGCAAGCGGGAATATGTACGCAAGGCCCCAGTCTGGCACGCAGGGAGCAGCCAAGGCCCCGTGAGGAAAACTTCTTCAAACCGGCCAGGTTAATGCAGGCATAGTAGTCGCGTGGATGCAAGCCCCTGTGTGTGTATCATCACCCTTGAGTGGCAGATAACACGTGAAGATAGATATTTACAGCCAGCTCGGCCTTTGTACTGAGTACAGTGAGCATGAGCATGAACGTACGTGCTTAGCGTCTCGGTTGCCTGCAGGAAGAAGACGCTCACATCGTGGTGCATGTTGACGACGGACCACGGTTTGACGGGCTCGTCACTGACTAATGGACTATCAACATCAGTCCGATACTCAGGTACATGTTTCGCCACAGAGTTGGGTCCTACGAAACGATTTCCCGGGCGTCTCTACAGCACCTTTGCGTGCCTACGAGTCGAAGCTAGGGACGGTACATCTCGTGATCGAGACCAGGTAGATCTTAATCATGGCTAGGCATGCTTTCTGCAAACATCCATGCCGCTACTGTACAAATGCACATTATATCTTGGTCAATACAAAATATGGAGCCCGACGTGTAGGCGAGATGAGGAGGGGATATGACGGGCCAGGGAGGGAAGCTCTGAAAAAGGCCAAGACTATCCTCGACACACGGGTGCGCCATGTACGGCTGGTCCCTGGGCGCTGGCGACCAACAGATTCAAAGTTTTCACTTCTCACGTTCCCCCAGAAAGATTTTTCTGGCCCCTTGGACGTTGTCAGAGAGGCCTTCAAGGATTCCGGTTGTAAATCCATTACAGAATAAGCACGTTCTCGTAGAGACCCGCAAATGCCTCTGCTTTCTGAGTGGCAGCATGAATTATTGAGCCAAGCGAAAAGATGGTTTTTGTTGTATTTTGAGTGGGTTCAAGCCATCCTCCCATCGAACCATGCTGGGCAATCACCCTGTGTCCACATCGCTCTCACGCTGTGTGGCTCAAAAGGTCGGGTGCGTAATTTGAAGCGTTCAGAGAAGGTGGTGAGTTTGATTGCTCTCCCCTATGCAGGGGTCTGGCAAGGCAATTCAGGGTGTTCCAGGCACCGCGAAAACAGATTTTGACCGCTCACCCGGAGCAGGCGACCAAGCCGCCGTGGAGCTGAGCGAGACCGAGCATTTCGTCAATGCTGAGTCTCTCTCCCTGGGACCTGTGGTTCCGACACTCTGTGGAGCTCTGCGCCGCTGCAGTGCACTGTTTGGATCATCAGTGACAGAGAAAGGCCAAGGGGAGAGGGGAGAGGAGAGAGGAGAGAGGGGAGAGGGGGGATGGGGTGCTCAAAATGTATTGGTTTCGACGGTTGCTGGGTCTCGAAAATAGATGGCACGGATGTGAGGCAGGTATGTGGCATGAGCCGTCGCTTTGCCTCCAGCACCACCAGTGTGTACCGAAGCAGGATGCACAGCACTGTACAGTGTCCAGGGCCTACGTGCAGTAGGGAGCCAGGCGCAGCGAGCAACATTGCTGTGCTGTGCTGTGGTGGGTGGGTGAGTCTCCTGACGTCGTGACGTGGTAGCCGGCAGACTGGCTGTCCGGACACTGGCAATCTGTAACCAGCAGTCTCGTCTAGTGGCATCTCCACCCCATCCATGCCCCCCTGATCCCCAGCCCGAGTTGGGCCGCAGTCGTGCCAGCGTGCATGCCGGCTGACGCACCCCCAGCACCTTCCAGCATTCTAGCCGTCATAGCCTCTCACTCGAGGCATGCGTCCTTTCTCACTTTTCCCGGCGTTGCCAGACATCGCCGCGAGACCAGCCAATGGATGGTGGCCATGCTTCGCGTGGTGGGCCACACGCTTTCTTCCTGGCCTAGCGTCTCCATTTCGCGCCAAATGCACTGCCAGCAGCAGGAGCCGAAGGTGGTTCCCGTGGTTGGTTGGCCAAGCAAGAACAGAATGCGGAAAGGCACCTTTTCTGTATCGTAGAATGAAGGCGACTGAGAGGCGGCAAGGAGACTCCATCCATCTTTGGAGGAAAGAGACAGCCTGCGCCCCCGGTGCGCGAGGTGGGAAGGAGGGAAGGATGGGGAAAGGGAAGAGGAGGAGGAAAAAAAAAAAAAAGAGAGAATGAGAAGCACCCGCACGCCCACCCACGTATGCGACGAGGACTTCTCAGGAACGCCATCTGTTCGCCCTGTCGCTATGACTACTGGAGGTACCCGCGTTGTTCCGCGACCCATTGAAACTCATGGCTAATGCTTGTTGCCCACTGACACCGGGTGTATCGCCGTCCGCGGTCTTCTGGCTTTACCCTCATTCCACCCCGCCCCCCTTCCCCCCCAACCCACTCACCCCGTCTGTCCGCACTGAAAATTGTCTTAGGCCCTGTCAAGGCTTTGCTGCCGGCCCACCCAGGTATCTCGTACCTAGTGCGGATCGCTGCTGGTGCTCGGTGCAGTGCCCCAGGAGTACCTCGCTGGACCGGACGCTCCCACACGAGGCCGGGCCCATTGTCGTAGTGCTATGGCAACCTTTTTCTCCTCGCTCTCTTTTTTTTTTTTCATCCTCCACTTCTCCTTCGCCTGCCGGTTCACTCGTCCACGACAAACCGAATCCGCCGATTCCTTGACAACTCCGTCACGAACTGTGTCATTGTTCGTTGACTATCGGATTCAGGTCTCGCGTGAGGGCTTACCCAGTCTCCTCAAACCCCTCTGGGCAGCTTCCTTACACCGCGTTGCGAACTTCGTCTGTGGTGGCCAGTTGACTCTCGGCCGCATTGAAGCAACGAACGGAACCGTCTTGCATATCCTCATTTGCCATTTGATGTGAGTTGACACCTGAGCACCTTTTCTTTTCTCTTCTCGACCTTTGCGAGGATTTGTTCGGGATTGGCCACCGACACCAAACTCGAATTACACAGTCCGGGCTCTTGGTTTACCCGATGCCTTGACGTTTAAGAGGCGGCAAATAAAAAAAACTACGGAGAAGCGCTACTTTGAACTTTACTGCCGCCTGATCAATGATTTTAAGCTTTCAGCACGCGTCGCGCCAATCTTTAGCTTTCGTCTTCCAATAAATATCAGCGAACTTCCTGCTAATGCACTTCCCAGTTCTTCCTTCTGCATACATTGCCTCCTCACTTGCCGTCTTTTCCACCTCGTCAATACACTTGATGGTTCCGCTCAACTGACCGGCCTTCCCACACTGGCTTTCCGGTTTCGTCCTTGCAGATTTCAAAATTCGACCCGGTTTTATACTTTTCTCTTTTCTTTTTCACGGGTCCCTTGGACAAGCTTCGTGCAATCGCATCTATTCCACAGCCATACCAAATACAACGGTATCAGCAGGCATTAAATGGCTCGACGGACCTGAGAAAGAACAAGCTGGTTCTTTACCTTCGACCTTTTCACGTCGCTTGGATCGACCTCTCGCTTTTGTGCTCGATTCAAACACGGCCTTTGTGTGTAAATTCACACACTGCAGTGTTTCCACCGCTGCAAAGAAACTCGACCAGGATCATCACTGATCTCAGTCGGGTTCTCAAATCCCAGATTTCATCATGCCGGGTGGTGTCTGTGCCGTCCTCGACTATGAGGTCGACACAATGTCTGAATACGTGGCTGAGATGGCTGTTCGGGTTGTGACTCCAGACGCCACCGTCAGCACAGCTTTTCGCAAATTCGTCGCACAGGTCCTGACCTCAACACGACTACCAAGCACCACGATTCTTTTGGGTTTGAATTACCTGGCTAAAAGAATTAACGCAATGAAAGGACAAGGTCCATGTGAGACGACTGAAGGTCAAGTTTGGCGTTACTTGACTATTTCGCTTCTTTTGGGAAGCAAGTTCCTCGATGATAATACCTTTCAAAATCGGTCATGGTCGGAAGTCAGTGGTATCGCTGTTACGGAACTCAACTCATTGGAGTTTGATTGGCTTCAATCCATGAACTGGAACCTTTACGTCAACCTGGATATGAGCGAGGACTATCAAGCTTGGCTGGACAACTGGCGCGAGTGGCAACGCAGCAAGAAGCGCCCGGTAGTGCACACAAATCGCAACAAGCTGGCGACCTTGGTACCAGCCATCGACACAGAGGTAGCCAGATATGGCAGGAGTGGCTATCTGCCTCAGTCGCGATTTTTGCCCGAACAGGTGGCTGATGCTGGGCGCTTCCACTCTGTGAAGCCCCCGTTCCTCCCCTATCGCTCACAGGACGCTCCCTGGGCTCACAATCCATGGCCCGCCCCGCTCACACCTCCCGACTCAGGTTATGGCACACCTGAATATGGCATGTCTGCCACGTCTAGCAACGCACACTATAACGACTGGTTTGCCCAGGTCACCGCTCAGTACGCCAGCCGATATTCTCAGCCACCTGCTCATAACTCATACTACCCGCATCGGCATGCACCTCTCGTGGGCCAATTGCCTTACACTCATGGGCCCTGGGATCACGGTGTCCCCGAATGCTTGTGCATCAACTGCGCGAACCCGCCGAAACAGTCCCAGTACTTTGTACCTCATGCATACTGCCAGCCAGTACTTGGCTAAGGAATTCGCCAACTGCCAACCATCATCAAACTTCTTTTCATTGTCCAGAAAAAACCTAGCGTGTTTATTTACCGTTTTGCGAATACTGCTTGAGGAGAGCGAAGATCAATTCTCTACTTTGACGACCACGACTTTTTACACTTCCTACTTTTCTTCCGAAAACGAAAATTTTATCTTACAGATACCCCGGCACGACCAAAACAACAGCAAGGTTGACGTGATCGCAGCTCGCGGTATACCTTTTTCCTTACGACTTCTTCGAAAATTGGCTTGTGTTTGTTTAATTCAGCGGCGAGGTCCCAGTGAGCACACGAACAAATGCAGATCTTCAATTTTTCCAGCCGCAGCCGACACCTTCTACCACTCACTTTCTTAATGGCGCATCTGGCGTTCAATAAACCTGCAAATGTTCATTGGAGAATAAAAGACCCATGACTCTTCTCCACGACGCTGCCCAAGCTTATGCTTGGGACCATCTCGGCTGAATATGAGATCTCTTTACCGTCGCCTCTTCTCGGACATTCTAAAAAACAACCAAAAAAACCAAACAAGCCCTCGCTGCAGTCGACCACGCTCGACAGCGCATTCAATTCACCACTCCACGCGGCCTTTGGAGCGTGCACGGGCAGGCACATACACACAGACACTTTTGACGTATTGTCTCACATACAACGTGCGATACACTCCGCCACGTCCACGCTTTTCGTCCACGCGGAAGTGTCCGCGCTCACGTCGAAGGCCACTACACTACCGGTGCCTGTACCATGCGGGTGCCGTGAGGGCGAAAATTCGGAAAAGTATATATTGCATTTCGCCCGCGTGGGCTTTTTTGGTAATGAGAGGAGGAAAAAAACTTGGGACTTTCCCTGTTTTAAAATTTGACGACAAGTTTATGCATTGCAATCAGCGGGCGACAACCAACACTCGGGCAGGCTGTGTGGTACATGTTTTTACAATTCTGGGAAGCGGTGCCTGCACACGGGCTTTTTCTTTTCTTCGCCGCAGCATTTTTAAGTCATGAAGGCAATTGGTCAATGAAGGGGCAGGATGCGGACGAAGGCAGCAAGTATGGCTCCCGGGAATGATTTTCTCGTACGATATTAGACCTTGTTTCCTTCTTTCCTTCACTGGTCAGCATATGTTTGAGTTGCACTTGGGCAATGGATAGGACGACGGTGTATTTCGTCGAGTTTCAATGATTAGTTTACCCTCAACTGCCACGGCCTCAGGCCTTTGCCGGTCTTTGCGGACTTTTCGAGTTGTGAAAGGACATCAGAGGACAAAATTCATGTGTTTGTCGTGACCTGATTGGAACGAGTCGTGTGAAAAAAGACAACCATCGCGAAGCTACGGACTGTCTGAATAAGACGGCGGAACTAGATAGCTTCCCCTGACAATTTTTATATGTCAGTCTCGTGTGGAGAGATGCAAATCCGCCTTGGGTTTCAAAGTCCAATCGTGACAGTTGTCAGCTGTGTTGGATGTGTCGATGCTTTCCGTGCGCCCCCCCCCCTCCAAAGCTCAAATGCGTGCGAACCAGAAAGACATCCAATTTTTTTTTTTTCAACTGCTTTATTTAGTATCAGTGACTCCACGTAATTCCCAAGCCGAGCCCCACGCGAACAGCAATTCATTCACGAAATCCTGAAGCCTCATGAAATTAATCGAATTGACTTGACCAATTTGGCCACATTCGCTTCTCCTGGCTGGCTGGCTGCTGCGTTTGCCATGTCGAGATTCGTGTCCGGTGGCACAATAGGACCGTCGGGGGAGCAGGCGGCGGCCCGAGATGACGAGAGCAAGATCACCGCCACCGGAGCCGAATCACAGCAGCCCCTGGGGCTTCCGCAGCAGCAGGAGCAGCAGCAGCAACAACAACAGCCGCTAGCTGGGCGGGCGTCCAGAGCGGAATGGGAGGCTGTCCAGCAGGAGCTCGACCGCAAGAGGGCGGAACAGAAAGCAAGGCTGGCCTCGGGCGGAGAGGAGAGGAGTCTGTACGACGTGCTGCAAGCGAATAAAGGTGAGATTCTCCCTTTTTATTTGGTTCCCAAGTAGATTATATGCAGCCTGTCACCAAAACGCACCGCAAGAATATTCGCATGACCTGAACGCTCATTGTTGTTCAATTTTTGGGTTGGACAATGCTGTTTTGATGACATGCTGTGACTTTTTGGGGTTTTCTTTCACTTTTTGTTAACCTTGTTCGCTCCTTCGCAGCGGCCAAACAAGCTGCCTTTGAAGAGCAGAACAAGATCCGGAATCAGTTCCGCGCGCTGGACGACGACGAGATCGACTTCCTGGACGACGTCTTGGCCAAGAAGCGGCTGGAAGAGGAGCGGGTGAGGAGGGAAACGGAAGAGGGCCTCAGGGCATTCCGGCAGCGGCAACTAGAGACTGAGCACGGAAATGGAATGACAGCGGCAGCAGCAGCAGCAGCAGCAGCAGCAAGAGAGGGAGGAGACGGCGCTGCTACTCAGAATGAAGGAGGAGAGGTGAAGAAAGAGGGCAAGGAAGACGAGGCAGAGGCGGAAGACTGGGCAGCCGCGAGGAAGAGAAAGAGAGCGCGGGATAAGGACAAAGGCCTTGTCAAGAAGAAAAAAGCAGCACCGCAGCAGCAGCAGCAGCAGCAAAATGGACACGATGAGGTCAGTAGTGTGAAAGAGCTGGCTGCGAGCAAGACAGAGCATGTCAAAGTGGCCGGCAGTAAGAAAAGTGCCTTGGTGAGCTACGGCTCAGATGACAGCGACGACGACTGATTTGAGCGGCCTTGGGCCAAGCTGAGCTGGAGAAGAAAGAAAATCTTGAAGAAAAAAGTGGTTGCTTTCGATGCATGACAGAGGATGGCACCTCGGGCTGTCTTCTAAAGTAATGTATTGTACATGGCTATGGATACAAGGTCATATGCAGAATGCGGAGAAGAAGGGAAAAGATCAATCGTCCACGTTGCCGACATTGGGCCCTCTGGGCTTGCTCCGCAGAGAATTGGCTCCCCATCGCCACAGACTCCGGAAGCTGCCCTTGATCCAGCCCTCGATTTCCTCCTCGGGCACGACGATCTGGGCGGCCCGCTGCGCCTCGTCTGGCTGCAACTCGAAACGGCGCATGCGCTGGGCGATGCGGCCGTCGAGCACCACGCTCGACGTCCATATCCTCTCCTTGGGAGGCTCTTGGTGCGCTTGCGTCTTGGGCTTGTCACCGTCGTCGTCGTCTTCCTTCTTCCAAACGTTCTTGGGCCAATCCCGCTCTTCGTGTTCCAGGATGCGCTGCTGCTCGTGTTGCCCGTCGGCCTCGCGCCACTCCCGAGCTGCGGCGAAGCAGGCGGCCGCTGTTTCACGGCCAATGTCGTCGGCGAGGTGGCGCCGATTGAGGAACCGCCCGAGACGCACAAAGGTGTGCGTGAAGCCGAGACGATGTGGGAAAGGAATGGCGGTCGATGGAGAGAACTCGGCGGGGATGTAGGATGGCAGGTGAGCGGATTCGTACTCGTCGGTAGTGTTGTGTGGACGGGGCTGAGGGGGTCTGGCCGGCTTTTCTTCCTTCTTGTCCTCTGCGGGCTTGGCCTTGGCCTCGTCGGCTGCTGCGGATGAGACAGAGTCTATCGACTCGACCTTTGCTTCGACGGGCGTCGCGGATTCAGGCTGCGGCTCGGCGGGCACAGGCGGCGGCGCATCGAGTGACCCCAGCCATCCCTCGTGCAGGCCGCGGATATATTCTTTCCATGTGTGGCGGCCGACGACGATATCGCCCTTGACGCCCTGATACTCCTCCAGACCCATCTTCCTCCTCAGGTCCTCGACGACCGAATCGTCCGTGGCAGGAATTCCCTGGCCGGGCCGCTCCTCTTTCATCCTTGACCTGCGGATCTTCTCGGCCACGGCCGCTCTCACGTCTCCCTGTTGTCGGCCCTGGACGAATTCCCAGTCCAGGCCAGAAGCTGCCAGGACGGGCTTGACATAGTCGACGAAGTGATCCTGAGCCACGCGCAGGCCATCGCCTGGGGGTGCTTCAAGGTAAACGGTCAGCTTGCGCGGCAGGGCGTTGGCGGAGCCGATGAGCTCTCGAGAAAGCGGTTCCACGGCGCGGCGCCATTTGGCCGTCGCACGCTTCTTTTCACGCTTGTCGTAGACGACGGCAGTCGTGAATGCGCCCGTGATGGCCCAGAAGATCAGCCAATTGCGCGAGGGCAGCTTGCGCGGGAGCGCGGGAAGCCCGAGCATCTTGAGAGCTGGATTGCGAGGTTTCGCCGGTATCGAGCTGCCAGTGGCCGGGGCGGCGGCGGCGGCGGCCGGAGTGGGATTCGACCCAGCCATGCTTGCGATGCGTGTGTTTGAGCAGTGCGGCTGCAAGCTGCCAACTACCTGGGCACCTAAGCTGGGTACATGGAATGGCGGGCCGATCACGCCTGCGATGGCACGCGATAGCTGTGTCCAGTTGTGGTCACCAATATCTGGGCAGAGCTAGGATGGAGAAGGGGAAAAAAAAAAATCGAGGTGCGATAAGGTCAATGCCGCCGATAAGGCCTGAAAAGGAAAAGCTCAATTTGACCACCACGACCTTTCATCTGCTCGCCATCACACTGCTGAGGTGCGCATGCATGTCCAATGGAGGCAATGAGCCGCTCATTATTTGTTCGTTGCCTTCTCTTTAATCTGATTGATCGGATTTTGGTATTTGAGGAGGCTCATTGTCCAACGCACCACCAATGGTCCAGTTTGGCCGACTTGTCGGTCAGCTTGGCCAGCCGTGTGCAAGGATATGGAGCCAACACTGCGGAATGCCTTCTGTCTTGTCTGTGGTTCGAAAAGAAAAGGGGGAAGGGGCACATCAGGAGATGCAACCTGCAGTCCGGTGAGAATCTGCAGTCTACAGTACTGCACGTTGGGCGGATCTTGGCCGAGGCCGTTGAAGTCTCACCCTTTGCGAGGATCCAATATATCGCACAGCGGCGGTGTATATGTACTTTATGAACATGGGTGGCCCATCCCGGGCACACACGTGCCAAGCACACTAAACCGGCCCCTTCGTTAGTGGGACGAACTACATATGTGTGTTCGCGAGGAAGACGACGGACGTCTCCAATGAATGGCGTAATGCCATGCGAAACAAGGTTCTTTCCGTAGACGTTTAGAAAATGAAGGAAGGGTTGATGAAAAAGCAAAAAAAAAAAAAAAAAACAAAGAAAATCTTGCAAGGAGGCAGAGACAAGGAGCCTGGAAGATAAGGGGGGGGATCACGTCCAACACCCAACACGCCCGTCGCCTCGCCGCCAGTCGATAGGGTGACATGCCGAGCCAGCCCTTGACCGGCGTGCAGTAGTGGCTACGGGGGAGGCATTATAGGGCGCCACGCCGTGCATATAGGTACAATGTACCTGCCTCCGGGGGCCCACGCCCGGCCAGCAGCCCGCCCGCCAATGAAGCGAGAGCGTCTCGCCATGGTCCCCCGTGTGCGTGCACCTCCTTTATTACCCCTCGACACGCTTCATCACCGCCAGGCATTGCCGTCGTCGCCGACTCGTTGCCTGCACACTGCCACAGCTGTCTCTCTCCGACAGTCCGGCCTCGTCGTGTTGGCTCCCTCTATCCACATCTCTCTCTCTCTCTCTCTCTCTCTCCTCTCTCTCTCTCCTCTCTCCTCTCTCTCTCTCCTCTCTCCTCTCTCTCTCGCTCGACCTCTCATCATGGACCCCAACGGCAATCGCCTGCACCTCAACTTCGGCAACGTCAGTGACCGCTTGGCCATGAACGATCGAGCCTACCCCACGACCCCGTCGACATTCCCACAACCCGTCTTCCCTCTGCCGAACTCACAGCAAGCCCAAGGCGGTCTGCAGAGCCAACATCAGCAGCAGCAGCAGCAGCAGCAGCCGCCGCCGCCGCCGCAGCAGCAGCAGCAGCAGCATCAGCAGCAACAACAACACCTCCACCATCAACAGCAGCAGCAACAGCAGCAGGCCTATGCAGCGGGCTATGCCCCTCAAGGATATTTTGTTCAGCCCGGCGCCGGCTATCCCGCCGGCTATCCTGCCCAGGCCGTCAACAACGACTACGCCCACGCTCAGAACGGCTACTATCAGGCACGATCCAATACGCCCGGCACCAACGACCCCAACACCGGCCTGGCCCACCAGTTCTCCCATCAGAATCTGGGCGGTGCCGTGCGTGTGGCTCCTCGAGGACCTTCCCCCTCGCAGCGCCCACGAACATCCGGCAACCAGCCCGGTGCCTACGCCAACTATTCGAATACGCCTGCCGTTCCCACCCGGAACGCACCGGCTGCCAGCGAGTTCCAGGTCGCTCCAGAACGGAATCCGGATAGATACGGTTCCAATGCTAACAGCAACCAGAAGAAGTGCTCACAGCTGGCTGCCGATTTCTTCAAGGACAGCGTGAAGCGAGCCCGTGAGCGAAACCCCAAAAAAAAAAAAAAAAAAAAAAACTTCGGCCAGGGGCCTTGTTTGCCCGACCCGGCCATTGCATGCTCCCCTTCCCTAGATAATGTGGCTGACTTTTGAACTTTTGTGCTCTCGGAAAAAGGCAGAGCGAGCTGGAGCAAAAGCTTGCCGACCCTTCACAGAGCGCTGCGAGGAAAGAGCAGCTTTGGTCGACAGCCGGCCGCAAAGAGGGCCAATACCTGCGCTTCTTGCGCACAAAGGATAAGCCCGAAAATTACACCACCGTCAAGATCATTGGCAAGGGCGCATTCGGCGAGGTGAAGCTGGTGCAGAAGAAGGGCGATGGCAAGGTCTACGCCATGAAGTCCCTGATAAAGACGGAGATGTTCAAAAAGGACCAATTAGCCCATGTGCGATCCGAGCGTGACATTTTGGCCGAGTCGGACAGCCCCTGGGTCGTCAAGCTCTACACCACCTTCCAAGACGCCTATTTCTTATACATGCTCATGGAGTTTCTGCCCGGAGGCGATCTGATGACGATGCTCATTAAGTACGAAATCTTCAGCGAGGACATCACGCGCTTCTACATTGCAGAAATCGTCCTGGCCATTGAGGCGGTCCACAAGCTTGGCTTCATACATCGGTTAGTCGTGCTAGGCCAGTCTCCCCGTGCTCGGTGCTGACTCTGATACAGTGACATCAAGCCAGACAATATCCTGCTGGACCGGGGTGGCCACGTCAAGCTGACGGACTTTGGCCTCTCGACTGGTTTCCATCGGCTGCACGACAACAACTACTATCAGCAACTTCTGCAGGGCCGTTCAAACCGACCGCGTGACAGGAGCTCTGTTGCTATTGATCAGATTAACCTGACGGTCAGCAACCGCTCGCAGATCAATGACTGGAGAAGGTCTCGGAGGCTCATGGCGTACTCGACCGTGGGAACGCCCGACTACATTGCACCCGAAATTTTCACGGGGCACGGCTACTCTTTTGATTGTGACTGGTGGTCCCTGGGCACTATAATGTTCGAATGTCTGGTGGGCTGGCCGCCGTTCTGTGCAGAGGATAGCCACGACACGTATCGCAAGATTGTCAACTGGAGGCAGACTCTCTACTTCCCGGACGACATCACCTTGGGGGTCGAGGCCGAGAACTTGATTCGAAGGTATGATTGACGCCCGTCGCTTGGCCGGGACCGCAGCTAAACTGACAATCGTGCAGCATGGTTTGCAACACGGAGAACCGTCTCGGCCGTGGTGGTGCCCACGAGATCAAGAAACACCCCTTCTTCCGTGGCGTCGAGTTTGACAGCCTTCGCCGCATTCGGGCGCCGTTTGAGCCTCGCCTGACGTCCAACATTGATACGACGTACTTTCCTACGGATGAGATTGATCAGACGGACAATGCCACCGTCCTCAAGGCACAGGCCCTGCAGCAAGGGCGCCAGATCGAGGAGTCGCCAGAGATGAGCCTACCGTTCATCGGCTACACCTTTAAGCGATTCGATAACAACTTCCGGTAGAGGTGTATCGACGAGATGTTGCGTGTGGAGCGCTCTGTCTCATGCCGGAAGGGGTTCCGGGTCGGGTTGTAATCTTCAGCTGGGGACGAGATGTACGGCACAAGGGGCAAGGGGCGATTTAGATAGCCGTGGGCTCTGCGAGCCGGAGCATGGCAGGTCGGGGGCGTTTGGCCGCGGGGTGCTAGATCATCTCACGAACGGGGAGAGCTCAGCGAGGTGGAGGTTGACGTGATGTGACGGGAGCACACACAGAACCACAGAAGAGCGCCGACGTGATGTAGTCATTGCTGGCGCCGGGTCAGGATTTGTGGTGAGATGAGGATCATTGGAGGACATGACAAGACAGCTCATGACAGGCAGCCTGTGCCGCCTACAGTGTATGACCGTGTCACCAAGCGCTGGGTATAAAAATTAAATACATGTTTTGGGCCATCCATGGGTTTGCTGCCTTTTGCACGCGTTTCGAGAGTAGCCTTTCTGATCATGCAGGTGGCTCCAATGACGTCCCGCGTCTCTTGCTGCTTGGCCCGGAGTCGGTCGAGTTGCCGATGCTGCGGGACTCGTTCATGACAAGAGTGCGCGTGCCTAGTGTGTCTCCAGCGTCTGTTTGATGACTTTTTCGCCAGTGATGTATTGTTGGTGCTGCTGCAGCAGCTGCAGTTACATCGAGTCTGGCGCCCGAATTTTCGTCTTTTGCTTTCCTTTCCCCTTTCTTTTTTTTTTTTTTTTTTCCGCGGTGGCCTTCTTTCCGCTTGTCTCTTCCATCAACGTTCTCTTTTCCCATCTTGTCGTTGGTGATGTGGTGTGTGCGTGATCTGATCTTGTGTTTTTCCCCAATTCCGGGCACTTTGTCACCATCGTCCTTCCGTTTTCCTTGCCCACCCCATTTCTATTTGAGACGTTATTCCCCCCCCCCAAACCCCTATCATCTCCTGGTGGCCAGCCCCGGCGCCGCATTGAACCGCTCCTCCCGCTCCGTCATGAACATGACCTGGATCCAAAACTCCTTGGCGTCGGGGTCCCAGAAGCAGAACTGGCGGTCCTCGCGCTTGTCCAGCTCGCGCGCGGGCACCTTGAAGCCGACCGTCTCGTACGGGTCGGCGGCCACGAGCAGGTACTGAAAGGCCTTGTCGGGCTCCTCGACGCGCTGCGCAAACGCGTTCATCACCTGCCACTTGGGCGCCATGTCGGGCGCCGCGTCCGGGTACTGCAGCTGGAAGAGCAGGCCCTGCTGCCGCGAGAGCGGGTCGCGGATCTTGGTGATTTTGTAGCCCGGCCGGCCGATCTTGACGCCGCCGCCGCCCCGTTGCTTGAAGCTCGCTGCCGCGATGCTGTTGCTGCCTGTCGCGAGGCTGCCGCCTGCATCGCCGCCGCCGCCGCCACCGCCCTGCTTCTGCTCGCGCGCCGCGCGCCGCGCGAGGTTGGTCTGGTGCTTCTTGCCCTGCGTGTGCGCGAGGTACGACCCGTCGTTCTGGTGCACCGTCAGGCAGAGCCGGCACTCGAAGGACCCGACGTGGTTCTTGAAAAAGTAGGGGTCCTTGTTGAGGTCGATGGTCTCGAGGGCCAGCTTGCGAAGACGTTCGCGCCGGTCGGCGTTGGTCGCGGAGAAGGAAGCGACGCCGCCGCCGCCGAATTTCGAACCGGCCCTGTTTTGGTAGTCCATTTCTCTTAACACCCCTCGCCCCTTTCCCTGCCCTTGTCTCGCTTTCGCGCACTGCGGACAATAAAGATTCTGCGAATTGCTGCAGCGGGGAAAAAAAGAGTGAAAAAAAAGAGAAGGAAAAGGCTGGTTGGTGTGTGAGGGTGTCAAGCGGCAGCAAAGAATGAAAGTTGGTCACCGAGAGTGGGTCCCGACTGTAACCAATCACGGGCAGCGAGATGTTGTGTAGAAAGGCTTCAGGATGGAAACGAACTTTGCCATTGTCGACATCAACGGGGAAAACCTGCCGAGGTGTGCAAAACCTTAATTCACAGCCGTCTGACTAGTAATCAGATTGACACGGTGTGAGGATGACCTGCTCGCCTTTCAGACGATCATATACTGCACAGACACTGTAAAGGTCGGAGCAAAGTAGAGTCCCTGGGTGCCCGTTGTCTACTGTGCTGTAAAGCCCAGCGCTGGGTTTGTCGAGATCCTCAGCCATTCACGATAGTAACTGCTCAAGAGGGAAGAAACGACTCTCCGCGTTCCGCGTGTACTTTGCCTCGGCAATCTCAACCCGTGATGTATGGTTTGTCTTGCCGAAGGGAAACCTCTCTGTACGGTCATGGATCAATTCACATTGATGATTTGGCACATCAGAGACATGTTCTTTCCGACACGTGTTGGAAGCATCTATTTGACAGTCGATGGACAGGGGACCGCGCCGTCTTGGCTTCGGGGCCACGGCCGCAGTGGCAAACAAGTACTTACTGTGGCAGTCCCGCCTTTACCACTCGAAACCATCTTTGGCCGTCTGGACAGCGAATCGACGATGAGGCAGGCAATATGGTGAAGGCACGTTCGAAAAGTATAGTGCAGCCCGTCTCTACAAGGCTGCGACACAAAGACATTGTCAGAGGTCGGCCAGCTAGATCTTAGAACATGGCCCATGCCATTAAAAGTACGTAGCAAGGAGATATTCGGGGGCGTTTTCGACAGATAAACATTGGAATCGTACCTGATACAGAGGGTATTGTCGTGCGGCATGAACATTGTGAAAAACTATACAGAACGATACTTAAGTACCGCAACATAACAAGTAGTACTGGCTCACCAGGTGTTGTGTGAAGGCAGTGAAGTGTCTCCAAGCCAGTTCAAAGCGCGGCCAGGCCAACTTGTTGTGGCTGATCTGTAGAGCTGCTGCAGAATCGCGTAATGACATTTGGTCTATCTCTCCGCGTCAGATCTCGAACGAGACATGGAGTCTTGCCAGGGGCCCAGGATCGACGTGCCCTATCCTGAGTGTAGTCTCGTCACCGACCCTGCATTCCTCATGAATAAGATCCGGACGAAAGGCAAAGCCCGGCCAAACAGATGGCACAAGTCTTTGTCATTCAGGAGCGAAAGTCTTGCCAACGAACATTGCCGGCCGGCTTCAAGGCATTGCTCCTGATTAGGCGAGCTGTCGCTTTCAGCGATCAGCACCCGTGATCTCTTGATGACATCAAGGACTTCACTACCATTGAATAGCATTGCGGCATTACGGAGCCGGGCGTCACTGGTGATCCGGTCTTGTCTCCTTGACCGTCGACGTCGGGCAGCAAGGCGGCCTTTACGGCAAGATTCGATACCAGATTTAGAATTGTCCTGCCCAATAGCATCATCCCAGCCCAATGCCCTCGCGGACCGGGCAAGGTATGCCCAGGTGATTCGTTCATCGCCGTGGACCGATAGCTGCAGAGGATCACCGTGTCTCTGGTGAATCCTGGGCAGCCTCCGTGAACGATGTGTGAGATAAGTTGGGCGTCCAGCTATGCCTTTCACAATTATAAGGCTCTCGGTGTGTTTTGCCAAGAAGGAGCTGCCTGGAGATTGTCCAGCTACATCACTCTTGCCTTGTAGCTGCATACGATGTCTTCTGAATGGGATAGTTGACAGAACCCAAGCTTTTCTGAGGCTCACAGCAGATCATCACACCTTCAGTGATACCATGGTGAAGTCGCGACCGGTAAAAAGGGGCGTTGTTGGCTAGCTCTTGGGCTCCATGCAACGGCTTTTCCCCCCATCGGACCTACTAGATGATTCCCAAGGGGGAAAAGCAGCCCGAGGGCTGGGACACTTTCCACCATAGCGCAGGGCTGGTTGGGCGCCTCTACCTGTCACATAAGAGGCGTCAGGAGCCTTTTCTTGCTGTTGCTGCTACTGCTACTGGCGGACCCGGCCGCGCTCTCTTCGCCCTTCATTTGCTCGACACCATCAAGTACGTTGAAGGACAAAGGGACCAGAGGGGTGCGAATACGGGAAAACCCTCATCGAAGGCTGCGATCGACCGTCTTACCGCGGAACCGAGTTGAATTATTCGGTATCGCCGAATCACGACTAGTCTTTGTCGGGGCTTGCATCGTCGGAGAATTTGGCGTATTGTGGCACATGGAGCTGACATTTGACTTGTTGTCTGAGGCCCCATGTGTCCAATTGTTGGCCTGGGGAATATTTGCTTTCGGCCGATCCTCCATGACCAAGCGAACGCCTACAGTTCGGCTCATCTAGATCAAACGGGGGACCACAACTTGCAAGAACTCCATTGGTATCGGGCGTGTTCCACTTTAGATGGCAATGACGTTGATCGTTGATTCATCGTTCCTGCAAAAGCATCTGCACCGTTCGTCATGGCCGTTTCTCATTTATCCATCGCTTTGACTCTTGGCGCCAATCTGCTTTTCGACACTGACGGTATCTTAGTATACGGCGCTAAGCATGTTCATGATGTTCTTTGAGCCCGCTGTGGATGTAACGATGCAAAAAATAGCACATTCAACCAGTAGCACATGACATTCTCTCGTGTTGAACGCTCGCGACGCTAGCCATGCCTGATCGGGCGGCTGTCACAGACAAAAAGGAATCTCCAGCCTTCGTGGGGGTCAGGCCTGCTCCGCGAGCGATCATGGCGATTCGAGTATGCGATTGGGTTGGAGCGCCACGTCGAACGTTGGCCATTGTCGCCAGGAGAGGCCGGGGTTTCAGGGAAGACATCAGATCGCATGCTTATTCCACCTGATCTCTCCTTTCTTTTGCATTCTCAAGGCTCTGTGTCAACCGAAGCACTCGCCCTCTAACTGAACGTTGTCAACTGTATCGACCGCAAGAACCGACGCCGTCTTTTGCCGCTCGGTCTGATTTTATTCCGAGCATCGCCTCAGGCGGGAAAGTGGCCGGGTGTTTAGGATCGCGTGGCTAAATAAGCGATGCGGAGCCAGTGTTGATGGCTTCGCGCTTATTCTTACCGGAGCATCCGTGCGAGTTGGCTCCTGAGCATCGCTTGATTTCGACTTTGCGGTCACCTTACTGCAATGTACATCTGACTCGAGCAGAAGGAAGAGTTCACGAGATCATTGGTTTCGTCGCGATAGGCATCACGGCTTGCCAGAACCAAGCGGCCGTGTCGGTGATGATCTGACGTAGCTCTACGTAGCGTATCCACAAAACGCCGACTTTAGATCTGCTGAGAGACGCGAGGCAACTTTGCCGTCTCATCTTAATTACCTAGCCAGATACTTCCTGAAAGAGGATGCTGAAACCTGGCTCGCGCGGCAATCGGCGGTGTGCTTCCTACATCCGTAGCCGTTGAGGGGAAACAAAGAGAAGCTGCCACCTGGCGGCGGAACACATTGGGGCAACATCCGACGGGCTCTCAGTCCGACATGACGTGCTTGACGGTCTACCAGCGAATGCCGAAAGAAGAAGTGTGCTTTGCAACAGATGGCAGGGCGTAGGAAGAATCCCATGATGAATGGTACCCGAATCTGGGTCTGATTCCGTCCCAAACCCATAGCATAGCTGAGACCTTTTATGAAGGCTCCGCAGCCACAAGCTCAATACAGGAAGGGAAGCACAAATGAGATCGGCGAGAGATCGGCACAGCGCAAGACCATATCGAAAAGCGAGACTATGGGCTTTGGAAATTCGATAAGACACTTGAAAAAGCTGAACCTCAAGGAGCCATGCTTGGACTCATGCTCTCGCGACGAACGGTCATGCCAGCCAAATAGTCGAACCAAGAGACAGACTTTTTCTCGTAAGAAACTCGCGACCTCTGATGGCGCCTAGTTGATTCGAGTCGTTAGTGGCCGCCAGACTTCCCAAGGCGGTTGACCGGGACCAGCTCTAGATAGTCGTCGTGATTGTGGTTCGAGACGTGCCACTGAATCCCAACAAATGTTCCCGATGAAACGATCATGCAGGAGCTGAAGACTCGGCCAAGATGGCGCCGTTCGTTGCTGCAACTTAGCGGCGGTTTCGAGTTACCACAGCAAAGCCGCATTAACCACGCAAAAGACTAAAACATGGACTTGCTGCGTGGAACATGGCCCGTCTCGCGTGCATCGGCTAAGAGATGGACTTGACTGATATTATGTGAAGAAATCTTTCCGTTTCTCCCCGAAGCGAACCCGAGATCGAGCACGCAAAATCCGAAGGGGCTATACGATGTGACGATGCTGGCGTTCAATGGAGCCGGAGCCTAGGGATTGCATGAACCGGCAAGACCTCGCGCCTTCCCTTCATTTTGGATGCGCCAGAGCCACTTTCGGATGGTGCCTCGCCCGAAAAGCCGAGGAATTTGCACCGTACGGCAGCAAGACATCCAAGAAGGTGCGTCACACCCAGTAATTACAGCACCAAGAGCACTTGAAGGGGGACATTGTGGTTGTCGCCCCTAGCTCATATCCGAACAAGACGGACAGATCCACGGTTCCATCGAAATATCAATTGCCAGAGTATGCCCCCAGTATCTAGTATATTTCGGAGTCAGCGACGTGCCCACGGCTCGTCGTCCACGAGGCCAAATATGAATCGCATTGTCATACCACATTACCTGGACGAGGATGACGAGCTTCAAAGTCGGGCGCAAGTTCCGAAATCCGCCGGTATGAAAGCGGGAGATGGCGCCACAGGATTCAACCGTGTCTCTCCTGTGCAGGCTGCACGTGGAATGGAAATACTCCGTGCCTGGTCTCTTGCAGCTTGGCAGAGAAGCGGTGAACGTGTGGAGAGCAACTTATTTCCCTTAGCCCGCCAACCGCTCCTGCGTTAGTTCAAAGTGGGTCCACCCGTGGTTCACGCGCCTCCTCAATCTTGTGCAATCGAGAACTTGTTTTCACCCAGCATCCAACATGAACATGAGTCGGGGCGTGCACGGCGGCGAAACGTTGTATTTGAGTTCTCTGAAGGGTTCGGCCGTGTTCATCGATCGTCTTGCGGCTGCCGCTGTATCTGCGCGACTATCGTTATCGCCACAGTCGCAATCAGATCTGGAGAGACCGGTTTCGAACATCAGACCACATTTAGAGTTCCAGTTCTTTGGCGCGGTGACCAGATGTGATGAGATACTCTTCGACTTGGCTTATCTACCTAGGTACCTACTTACTAGGTTGGTAGGTACCTAGGCAGCCGTTGAAAGCGCATCGGGTGCTTACGTCCTCCCGGGAGCCACTTGATGCAGAGGCATCGTGGCGTTCCCGTTCGCTTGTTTGGCGACTTTCCCTGTCGAAACAGCATAATAGCATTAGTGTTATCGGACAGAACCGTGGAAAATGGCCCATCGAGTTGCTCAGCCAGCTCCACATCTGGCGACAATAGCGTCATGCAGGGCTGTCTGTATTGAACAACATTGTATGTAGGTGGTCGAGGCCATGGCGGCCTTGCTTGACGTTGACGGCCTCTCTGTTCTTCGTTATTGAGTGATTGCCGTTCCCAGACATGGAAAGACCTTGCATCTGTAGACACGTCCTCGCTTGTCCCGCATCCACAGTGACGACAGACTTGATGGGATCGCATTGCCAGAAGCGTTTGAGACCGAAACGCAGCAGACCGCTGAAAGGGCAGGGATCACCCAAGGACGAGGGCGGAGTTGAAGACAGTGGTGGGTACGGACAGCAGCATGGCCAAGAATCAGAACCGTTTTCAAGCTGCCGTTCCCCGCCTTCGAAACAGCCACGCCG
Source organism: Moelleriella libera RCEF 2490 (assembly GCA_001636675.1). NCBI lineage: Eukaryota > Fungi > Ascomycota > Sordariomycetes > Hypocreales > Clavicipitaceae > Moelleriella > Moelleriella libera. Next base: position 698,208 of record AZGY01000008.1, on the reverse strand, counting down.
ATCTAGATAGCACTTGACAAGCGCCACGGACCTGCTGAGCCAACTTGCAGTTGCTCGCCGTCGGCCAATCACGACCAAGAACCCGCACCTCCAAGCTGTCGTGTAATGCGGTGCCTGTGCTGTGATGCCGTCTACTCCATAAGCCGCAGGCAAGACCCTTGCTGTCTCATGTTTGAGTAGACACGTCCGAAGTGCAAGACGAAGTCTCTGATCGGGCTCAATTTCAAAGCAGTCGTACCTGCATTCCATCTCGCCATTGACCAAGCCTGATGTCGAAAGTCTTGTAGCGGGCTTGGCAAGATGCCCACCGGCTTCGGTCGCTCCTTCCAAAGAACAAGGGGAAAAGGCGGTAAACGCCAGCAATTGCTCGACCGTCACCGCTCGCTCGGGTTTCCCTCCCGATCTGACACCTCCTGATGTGACAACACGACTGGAAGAGGGCGTTCAGAGTCATGCCGGTATGTTGAGTTGCCCCCTCTCCATCCCCCCCCCCCGTTCACCCAAAAAAAAAAATCTCAATTGCAATACGGTATTCGGGGTATTCAAAGTGTTTGAGACATCTCATTGCGACATGAAAGAAAGAACAAATAAAAGGAATTAAGTGAGCCTTTCATACTAACGTCGCTTCCATGTATCGGCAAGCTCAGCCTGGCGCAAGAAGTGACTCGGTGCGTATCTGAACACGAGGGGCATTTCTGTGTGTAAGTCCTTGCAGCGTACGTGCCGTACGCAAGGTCTTGCGTCGTTCAGACTAGTTCTATTTTGAACGCAGGAGCCCCAGCGGCTGATTCTGTTTGTGCGCTTCCGCCCCAATGTCTTCTTTGTTTCTGTTTTCCTTTTTGCCGTTGTTACGGAGCCCGACTTTGGCGATTGCTTTTGCTGTCTGACTGTACCCACAGACTATCTCATCAATCTTTGTACAGCAAGGAGCAGCTGACTCGGTGACTGGCCGTGCCCGATGCAACCCATCCATCCCATACGTGAGGCAAAGCATCTCGAGGGTTAGCTTCATTCCAGAACGGCAGGATATCAGTGACGGGGGTTGGCATCCGCACGTCAAATGAACAGCATTCGCAGGATGACCACTTGCATACATCAGCATGCTGTGCACCCATGCCGTGTTGCCACGTGCGTGGGATGTGTTGCTTCTCCTGAAAGAAGAGTCTTGCTCACGAGAGATTAGTGTGCATTGACGAATCATGGTAGATGTGCAGGTGCTGCTTCGTTGCACGAGGTTCCGTAGACACGCCATCTGAGACCGTTGAAAGACACTTCCTGGGCTGGACTTGATCCTACCAATGTTGGCGCAAGCCTCCCCCAGTGGGGAAGCTGAGAAAGTGAGACCTGGACTCAAGGCAAGGCTGGGCCTAAGAATAGGCCACAAAGGACAAGACAAACGGGCGGGCGCGTAGTGCGGCGGCGGTGGGCCTTGATCGCCACATAGCACACTCTCGTCAGCCGAGTGCTAATATTGGCAGTTCGGCCGCAGGCCCAGCTCGGCGTCAGCAAAGAGGCTCTGGTTTGTGCGTGGCGCTCATGGTGCGGCGTCTGATACTTGCGAATTGATGGGCGCCGACCGTTAAGACTCGGGCGCGAAACCAGGACCTGGTTGTCTGATAGCCTCGTTCCGGCGTTGCGAAGCAGCAGCGCACAGGATCGAACAGGAACGGAAGAAGCTCACGTCATGCAGCTGAGAATGGTCCGGTGGGTTCGGCAGTGCGAATAGGAATCGAAGTTGCGCAAGCCGTGGCTGGGGCAATGGCTGGGGTGGTTGGCCTGCTGATGCGACAATGCTTCATCAATGGCCAACGGCAGGTTCGCTCCTGCACCGCTGCACGAGCAGCAACAATCCATTGAAGGAGCTTGTGCCCTCTATTGTCATCGTCGCGTGCAATCAAAGCGCAGAGAAGCAGGATATGCCGAGGCGTGCAGGGGAGGAACCGGGGCATGTCGAGCACGATTCAAGCGAGCCGACGCTGCTCGACCGGATGAGCTTTTGGAAAGACAGTATCACGACATTTCTCCCGAATAGCTCGCTGGGACTCACCATCGCCAGCCGAGTTGTGAACCGGCAGCAGGGCAGGCCGGAATCAGTGACGCCTCCTAACATTACCACGAGTGCAACCATTGGCTTCGGCTTTTGTCGCATCGAGGTGATTGCCTCTGCAAGCCCCTTGGACCCCGGACCATGGCGTACGTACATATGTATTCTAGGAGCAAGGAAAGAGGACAGTCGCCGCTCTTCAGCCCCCCCCCCGATCCTTCGTGGCAGTCGTTGGAGGGCCACGTTCCGCTCAAGGATCATTGCTGTTGCTGGATGAGGTAGACAAGACTCTAGTGCATGGGGTCGTTTCGGAACATTGCTACGATATGCGATGACTGAGGCGTAGGGCAGCAACAACTATTTGCTACCAGGCCCAGCACCCTGTGCGTCGGCCGTGCCCTCAATTGCCATACGCAGCACTTACAGAGCAAGGCCGCCTTCGTCCTATCGAATGGCGGGTCCACCCTGCATGGGATCGGCCTGACAGATGCGCGAGTGGTGCCGCCGATATATGTATCCAGGACGTTGAACGGGCTTGCTTGCTTGCACCGTCAACCCTGTCGGGCCGGCTGTCAAATACCGCGAGGGCTTTGAACTCGAACATTTGCGTGGAATCAAAAGAAAAAAGAAGCTGGGAGGAAGGAGTCGAGATATGTGGGAGGGCGAATGAGGCCGGTGCTGAGGCAAGTGAGCGCCTGCGTAATATCGGCAACAAATCAATAAGCGGTTGCAATTGACAACGAGCTCAAAGCCACGGCGAATACTCCCGACTCCGTCCTGCGTAGCGTTCATGTCGAATGGGACCTGACGGCGACTGGCGTAGCCGGATGGCGACTGCCAAGCCTGTTCTGCCACAAGCAAACATGCAAAGTATTACCTCTATGGACAAGGCTGCCTGTTCATGCTCGGAACCTGTTGCGCGAAATCCCATGCGCGAGAGCCAGGTTGCCTGCCCAGCACATCACCCGAGCCCAAGCGATACGAAGCCGGGTTGTCCGTCCTTGCTTCCTGTTCCATAACGTGCCTCCTGCGAACGCAGGCAAACAAGGCCACCGTCTGTGCAAGGCAAGGAAAAGCCAGTCTGGCTTAGCGGGATGATGATCGATGCTCCTTCCCCTTCCCACCCCTGTCACGTTCGTGGAGCCTAGTCCGCCCGCGCTCTCGCCTCACCCCCCTGTTCCTTCCCAATTCGCGCCTCCCACTTGGCCTCACATCCCACGCCCCCCGGCTCCCGACGAACCCACACCCACACCCACACCCACACGACCATCTTCACACCTCTCTTCACTCACGCTCATTCTCACCCACATGCGTGCGTGCGTGCGTGCGTGCGTGCGTGCGTGCACATACGCACACACGCACACACACACACAACACACCAGCACCAGCACATCCGCATCCAGTTATGCTTCCGCTCTTTACGCTCCGGCGTATATAGCTTCTCGATGCCCCCCCCCTCATCCAGACAGCCCCGGTGTCATGAGCCTGCCACCGCAGGCCATTGCTGCCTGGTCTTATAGCTCCATTCTTTCACTTGTAGTCAAGAAGTGTCGGCAAGTTCGACGACACGCTTTTCTCATACGTCACTTTTTGGCCCCTCTTGTAAGTGCCTGCCGTTTTTTGTCGATTTGGTGGACAGTACCAGCGAACTCTGGTGTTGATCCACCAAAGTCAAGTCAGCCTGGGTTTTCAATTTCGGAGCTATTCACTGTCCTTGAAGCTCCAAGCAGCTGACCATGCCATAGCCCACCTCGACTATCACACACCAAACGTCGACGACAGCTCGTTGCCGCCAGCCTGACTCTGCCGACGCTCTTTAGCTGCATGCCACCCATCGCAATTACGCATGCTTATCACGTCCAACAATATCACGCTGGCCCGGTTGGATTCAAGTCGAGTCGCAAATTCTTCCAAACAGTCTCCGATTAGGGAATTCACAAGCCCCTGTTTGGCTGCCTCCAACGCAGAAGCTTGGCGAATGGACTGGTCTCAGGATATCCGTTATAGCGCGAGAGTTTATATCATAGGACAAGATGAGCGACCGCATATCACACCGGGATGTCACCATCATCTTGGCGACGATCATTCCCTCAAGCTTGCTCATAGCCGCGGCCGTCATCCTATGCTGCCGGTCACAAAGGCGGAAAGCCCGCCTTTTCAGGCGAGGCATCACGCCCATTGACGATGAGGAGATTCACTCGTGGAAGTTGGGTGGGCAGAGAAGTGAAAAGATGTCGGAGCACAACGAGAGTCACGTCCTTCAGTCGAGCTTGGAAAACTATCGTGCTCACAGACCTAGCGGCTCACTTGGTTCCGTCCAAAAGCCAGCCAGCGTCATCATATATCAACATCCATCACACAACACTTCACGCGTATCACAAGACCAGCCTCTCACCTCAAGCAGCGACAGCTTCGAGCTCCCTCCGGTTCCTGTCTTAGCCCGGGCCCCGAATTCGCGGCCCGGTCTCACGGACGAATCAGTTCAGGGCGAGGATGCTTTCATTTCGCTACCCAGACGTTCGACAATGCGACTATCCAAGGCACCGCCCTCAGCGTCCCGTCACGTCCGGTCCAAGAGCTCTCGAGCTACCATGTCTCCCCGTGACGCTTGGTATGGTCAATGTCCGGATCTCCTTCCACCCCGGCGATCTGCCGACACCTTCATTCCTGCTCCGTGGTCAAGTCAAGACCTTGACTCCATGTATTCATCTTGGTACACTCTTCCTCGCACATCCGTCGACGACGAGGTCTTCATCGGTGGTCTCTCGCCTCGGCCGTTGATTCACCAGTCAGAAATTGGACGAGCCATCGGCTGAAGAAACGTCTCGCCGCGCACGTCGGCCCCTATCACTCCAATTGGGGAGACATGCTGGGCCGTCCATGTTACCGTCTCTGTATCGATCTCGCTCCAAGCTTCTTGCAGGAAGAGGATCAGGCAGCCCTACCGGATTGCGAAGATGAGATATTGTTCTAGCCAGCAGAACGGCACCACGAGCATCTCGCTTGAAACCAAATTTGTCTTGTATCCAGGGCAGGGGTTGACCAATTCATGCCACTTCTTCACCAGTGGATCCTCCGATGAGGGTTCGTTGTCTCATTTGCAAGTCGGACTTCTTATATTGTATCTAGGGATGAACCTCTCTTGTGAATCAATGTTTTTGGTGCCAGCTGAGCCTGGCACTTTTTTTCTTCTTGGATTGTCTTTTATCAAGGATAAATATCTCGTTTGGGATGGGAAGGTATGACGCGTTAGGAATTCGGGCGGATATACCAGGTTGTGTCTTTGACGATGGCAGATGGACGGGCTCAGAAGCGCGGCGCAATTGCGACAATGACCGGCGCGGGGCTCAGGTCAGGGGAGAAGCCGCCGACGGGCATTCCGCACTGCCCTTTATGATTGCCGGCACGAGAAACCCAAAAGAAAAAATTAAAAAAAAATTAATGCTTCATGCAGTAAATCGTTCATGTCAACTTTGCGGAACTCAATGTGACTGATTGAGCTTACCTTGGCTCGGGAGCGAGGCAGTCTGGCAGTCTTGGCTACTTTTTGTCGATGGGTCGAACCCAATTGACTGAAGCTTACAATGCCGCGCAGTTTAGAATGTAGTTCCCAGTCCCAGGTCAGGCCGTCCACCCCGCTTCACCTGAATGCTTGCAGCCAGATGGATGGTAACGGTGAAGAAGCCTGCCCTTTCAATCCGGAAGCGCCTGTCTGGCTTCCCAAATTGTGCTGTAGGAGCAGGTCGTGATGACTGAGAATCCATTCTCATCTGGCGGGTTGAGTGCATGGGAACCACTCTACGCGTCTTTCCACGCCAAACTCTCCTTGACTCTGCTCTGGTGGGGCACGCGCTTTCCACGCGAAAAGTGTCATCACCCTGAGAAACCACCAACAAAGCAAAATCCAATTGACCGGCCGTCGTCATCATCCTTGCATCTTTTAACTCTTCGTCATGCCGCCTCGGAAGTCAGATCCGCCACGCGATGATACCATGGACGACTCGGCGCTCACCATCGAGGTAATGCCCTCCCCTGCCTTTCCCTACTTCTCTCATCTCCCTTTCCGCCCTTGTCTTCACTTAGGCTTTCTACCTTTATTTGTGCTTGAAGGCATGTACGTCTGGTTTCTCCATTGAAGAATAATATTGAATCTTTTTTCCAAGGATCTCACTCTCCCCAAGTCCATCATCACCAGACTCGCCAAGGGCGTCTTGCCGCCCAATACACAAATACAAGCCAATGCCGTTCTGGCGCTGAGCAAAAGCGCTACAGTCTTTGTCAACTATCTTGCCTCACAGTAAGTTCACAACCCGGATGATATGTGGGAGAGGAAAGCAGAAAATGCTGTTCCTCTTCATAAGAGTATCCGAGGAAAAGACGCCCGCATGTGCTGATTTCGTGACTTGACAGTGCCAATGAATACACCACTTTGGCCGGCAAGAAGACCATCGCGCCAGCTGACGTCTTCAAAGCACTAGATGACATAGAATTTGGATTCCTGAAAGGGCCCTTGGAGGCTGAGTTTGCTCGTACGTTCCTCTCCCCTCCCTTTCGTTATGAGAAGAAAAGGGTGAGATATGGAGACGAGTACCGTCGACGAGGAAGTAGAAGATTGCGATGATAGTGGTGGTGATAAACTTCCATTGCCGAGGCACGCAAGTAACCTCTTCGAAATCACAGGGTTCAACAAGCTACAGACTGAGAAGAGAAACTCATATCGACAAAAGGTGCGTGCCAAGGAAGAGCAGGGGCAGTCACAGCCGGACTCAAAAGAGGGAACCAGCGCCACTGCTGCTGGCGCCAGTGCTGCAGCGCCCAAGGCCAAAAAGCCAAGGGTAAACGCACCCCAGGAAAACGAAGATGAGGAGCAGCAGCAAGACGCAGAGACAGAGGACGAAGTCGATGTGCAAGAGGAAGAAGAGGACGAGAACGAGGACGAGGACGAGGGCGAGGACGACGAGGATGGGGATGTCGAAAGTGAAGACGTGGGCGATGAGACGCAGGACGCCCTGGAAGATGAAGCAGCGAGTGAAAAAGGAAAAGGAGCTGACAAGGAACACGATGGTGATGAGGCCCTCGGCGGAGACGAGAGCGACTAGGGACTAAAACTACCTCCGCTGCGACCAAAACCCCCAATACCTCCGCCGCGACCAAGACTCCCCGTGACGCCCAGAAAGTTCTTTGAGACGGCGATCAGAACTAAAGTGGACTCAAAGCTGCAGCTTGAGCGCCTGGGATCTGGGAACAAGGTCAAGTGGACGCCTTTGCCGGAGCCTTGGACATACCTGTCCTGGATAGAGCATATGCCCCAGCAGCAGCCCCCTAGGAAAGGCGGCAGGCTGAGGAAGGGTGCTGCACCAAGGACACACATAGATGTCAAGCGTCCACCACAACTAAGGACACACGTAGATGTCAAGAATCCACCACAATAATGTCTGTATGAATCCAGATATGAAAACACCAAGATGCAAAATCATGGCATTTTTAAAATCGCAATGCCCCCTTAATGGGTTGCGAGGGGACATGGGGGAATAAAGTTGGTCACCAGCGGCTCCGTAAGAGAAAAAGAGTCCAAGGGGGCGACGGGGAGGAGGAGGGGTGGTGGATTAGAGGAAGGAAAATTGAAAGCCCTTATGCCGTTCTCCCTCAGCTGGGTTTCTACACAGAGAGGTTCTAGGGGTTCTAGATGTTCGCAAAGAAAAAAGATGACAGTCAAGTCGACAAAGCGGCAGCCGACCCTACGTCACTTTGGGAAATTCAACACACGCTTGGAGACAGCTCGTAAGTTGTGCACTTGGGTAACTTTGGAGCGTAGAAAAAGTGGGAGAAGCCAAGAGTCGTCAGCCGTCGACACTCCTTTCACTAGATTCCACGGCCCGCAACGACCACAGTAAATACACCAGGAAATGAAGACTAAAAATCCCGGCAAAGACGCATGTACGTCTATGTCCTACTTAAGCAGTGTCGGCCGCCGGAGGTAGTCATTTCTTGGTAGATATAACATCCCAGAACGGGAGAACTGGACGTGCTGCTGGCCAAGTTGGGAGGGGGGCACGGCACAGTCCAGAGCACGCATGGGAACCAGGACGTCGGACTCACACTCGACTTGGCACCATTCCGCACGCAATGACCAGTTTTCAGAGTTTCTCTTCCATTATGAAACGGCAAGCAGCAGACAATGACGACGACGACGCAAGACCCACACCATATCCGATAAACCAAGACAGATTGCTCAAGAAATAGAGACCAAAGCTCCAACACAGCACAAAAACGAGAATAACACGTTCACCGTGGCCGAAATAAACCAGAGTAAGAAGAGGAGCAAGTCAAAAAGAATTTCCGCGTCCACGAATAAGAATTGTTCGTATATTATCAAGTCCGGAAGTCAACGTTCCAACGACAATAGCAATACGACAAAGGAACCAAAGTAGCCAGCCATCCGTATAGTCGAGTCAAGTCGAGCAGGCAAAACAAAGATCAGAAAAAAAAAAAGAAAAAAAGACACCTGGGAGACTAGGAAATGGGCGAGCCAAGGACAAAAGAGGATGAGAAGTACGTGTACCAGCCGCCCGACTCCTCTATTCAGCCCCGGCCAAAATGCTATACACAGTGTCGAAGGACGATAAGCCCCGAAAGCAGTCAGCCTCCCCAACCATTCTGTATACTTGGGTATTCAGGGACGCTGCGAGAGTGCAATCCAGAAAGAAGCCACTCCCAAACTGAACAACAAGCCGATACATAAGAGAAGAAATAGCAACAAAATCGATGCCGAGCCTCCATAGCCAAACAGATAAAAAGATGAGCAGGAGTCGAAAGACAGTTTCGAAAGGAAATGACAGGGAGGAGGTCCATATATATGCCCTGGTGATCATCAAGCACAAACTTGGCAGAAACAGAGAGACAAGAAAAAGAGTTGAATCAAAGAGCACCTCCAAGGCACACAGACAGTGAAGAAGCCGGATTACTGGGGTTGTTGAGGTTGCGCCCACCACTGAGGCGGTGGCGAGTGCTGCCCGGACCAGGGCTGCGAGACCTGAGGTCCGCCGGGTGTGCTCTGAGGCATGTACTGCCGCGGAGTCTGTTCGTTGGGGTACATGCCTTGGTTGCTGCCATACTGCATGCTGCCCATGCCAGGGTAAGGCATGCTGGGCTGGAGCTGACCAGCGCTCGGCTGACGGAGATGAGGGGCCGGGGACTGAGACTGGTGAGGTGGCTGAGACTGCGTCGTGTAGCTGCCATAGTTGTGGTGCGGAGGCTGTTGCTGGTTCTGCGACCACATGGCCTGGTTGGGCTGGTAGTTGCTGTAGCCGCCGGGTGTTCCTTGGCTGATGCTTCCACTGGCCGGGGTGCCTGAGACGGTGGTTTTGTCAGTCCGCCGGTGCTGAATGGGAGGAAGACACGGAGCAAAGCGCGAGGGAGAAGGGGCTTGGAGGGAGAGGTCTCGAAAACTACCTATAGGGTTTTGCGCGTGGATCGAGGATGAGTAGGGCGCAGCCGTCATCAGCATCTGAGGACTCTGCGTCGACACGGGAGGCTGGTGCGACACGCCGGCAGCGGCGGCGGTGTGAGGCGAGCTCGATGGCCTCGTCGTCGCCGCCGGCGCCGGCGCCGCGTTCTCGGAGGAGCCTCCCGTCGGGTTCAGGGCCGGTGAGGTCGGCTGCTCATGAGTGCGGCGCCAGATACCCTGGAGATAGTCGCCGCGCATGTCGCGTTGCTGGTTGACGGACCTGTTGAAGTCGGCAGCGTGGTGGGCCTGAGAATGAATCTCAGCCAAGGGCGAGGGCCTGGTCTGGTCCTGGTAGGGCGGGCCGGTGATTTCCTGGCGAGGACCGCCTTTAATGATTCCGCTAAAATCTCTGGGGCGGTTGTCGCCGAGGTCTGCCCCGACAGTTAATCCAGGCATTCTTGAAACGTTTCCGGGCGGTGCTCCCATCATACCTGCTTGTACTAGATGTTGTGGCGGAGCACCAGGATAGGGTCCAGGCGTGTTATTGTAGACAATCTCCGTGTGAGGTCCGCTCATGAGGAGGTTGTTCTGGGCCTCGGCCGCCTCTCGAGCCTTGGCCGCCCCCGGCCGCTTCTCACCAGCAGGATCTGCTTCCGTAAAGCCCTGCTTGCGAGCTTTGGTCTCCCAATAGTCGTCCCTGACCCTGCGACCATTTTCGATGACGCGGCTTCCGAATTGCCGAAACATGGACCTGGCCGTGACGATGGCAATCTGTCGCGAGCGGTACGAAAAGGGCAGGATCTCCTGCTGCACGAGGTCGTCCTTTTCTTGCTGGCTGGCAATGATTTTGTACAACGACCTGTTCTTGTTGAAGAGCAGGTAGGAGTCACGGTAGCCTAGCACTCGGGCGCACTCGGTGGCGAGCATGAAAAGTTTGTCGCCGCGGTTCGGCACCAGAAAGGTACGACATCGGTAAACTCTATTACCGAGCAGCTGACCGTTCGCCATGACCTTCTTCTCGCCAAACTCGTCCACTTCTCGAGGAATGTACTCGTCACCAGCCGAGTTGAGTTGGTCAGTCGTGTGGTCTCGCACGGTCGGCAGTGCCTTAACCGTGGTTTTTGTAGGAGTCGTCTTGGGCGGCGCGCTTGTCCGACCAGCGCTGTACGTTGCCGGCGTCGTCTGGCTGGGCAACGTCGAGCTCTGGGATTGAGGCGTCTGAGGCGGCGGGCCTGTTTGTGCAGTCGCCACCGCCGGGGCGGGCGTCTGCCCGGAAGCCTCGATTGGCTTCATTGGCTTTGATCGTTTCGGCAAGGACGGCGGGGTGACTGTGGTACACGGGATGAGGGGTCAGCTTTCGTCCGTTGTAGTAGAGTCTGTGTAGTGCAGAAGCAAAGGCAGAAATAGTGTCAGAGAGCTTGCGCAAGCCGGGGCAGCCAACATCATCTCCACGCCCTCTACATGCCCTCTCGCGGTGTCTCATTGCGCTGTTTCCATCCGCGCCTGGCAGAGGTTCTGCAAGTCGCACAGCTTCATCTTCAATAAACAAGTCCGGGGAATCCTGGGTCATGGACGAGTCACAGCCCGAAAAGCACCTGGAATCACGGCGCGGCGCGTCGCGCACGATGCGGTGAGGTCGATTTACGCGAAGCTGGTCACTACATACCGTCATCACCAGGCTGCTGCACAGAGAATGTTTCCGAGGGCCGACGCCGTTTCACACCGCGAAGCAGCGAATTTGACAGAGCTGTCGTGACATGACGGTCAGCATCGTGATGACAAGGATCCGCGAGGCGACCCTTATCGCGCGCAGCCGACGACGACGACGACGACGACGACGAGGTTGGGACAAATGGAAGTGCGCGCCGGGATAGGAGGTTGCGCGAGTCGCACAAGACGGGCGGCCATTCCGCGCATTCCGGAGTCGGCGTCCCTCGTCCTCGTCCTCGGAGTGAGGCTCGGCAGCTTGACGCGGAAAGACCGGGTCAAAGCTTGCGATGGAGGATGAGCAGACAAAAAGCATACCTGGGGAGGTGAGGGCGGCCGGGTCAATCGTCGCACTGTCGAGGCTGTCTGGCTGGCCCGAGTACATGACCAAACAAACCAGGCCAGCGGCAGCGGAAGCAGCAGAAGCGACAGCGGCGGCGATGAGCGACGTGTCGTGAAGTAGTTGGACTGAAAAGCTTCGCCGTGGAGAATGGTGCAGCACGGCAGCCTTGATCGTGCATATGGGCCAGGCGTGGTGGTGGTCTGGGGGCTCTCTTGGGTCTGGTGGCCGTGGGGCGGCAGATTGGTGCACTAAGCACAGGCATGCGCACGCTGTGGCAGGGGCATCCGGAGCCCTGTGGAATGCGGCAAAAGGCCAAGCACGGGGCGCAAGGAAGGCAGGTGCCGCTGGATGGGAGGGATGGATGGGGTGGGCGAGAGAAGGAGCGATAAGAAAATACGCACAAGCAAAAAGTGAGAACAGCGCTGAACCCCCGCAAAGCACGCAGGAAGGCCGAGAGGATCAGAAAAAGCAGACGCGCAATCCAGTGCTGATTTACCTGTTATTTTGTCTTTTTCTTTCTCGTCAAGAAAGACACTGGCGCGCAGAGGCGCGTGTGCGACGTTGGTGAGGGGCGCTCGCAGCGAGCGCGCAAAAAAAAGATACAACACACTCCAAACGAAAGTCGACTTTGCGATTCTGCGCAACGGCAGACACGGGGGCTTGCCACCCGGTACCACGAAAACGGGGGGATCGCGACTCGACGGCAATGGTGCGCGCGGCGCGGCCGCGTGACGAACTGTGATGGCCTCAAGCTGCGCTCGACAGCTGAAGTAAATATCTCGTCTGCGACTGAGGAGCGAGTGCGACGACTTGCTGGGCTGCTGGGGCCGTCGCCGGATGTGGGCGCGCGAAGCGTGAAAGTTGGTGGTGGTGTTGCAAGTAAGTGGGTGGTGGAGGTGGAGGAGGAGGGATGCGAGCGAGGGTCGCGGCAGCGGGCTGGAGTGGTGTCGTATTAAGCAAGTCGACGGGTAGCAGTGGAGGTGTCAGATGGGGAGTTGCGGGGGTCGAGAAACATGGAACGGACATGGGCTTTGCACTCTGCCCAGTCCGAATTCCAACGAGGACGGTAGGCAAGGATGAACGGGGGGCGAGCGGGCGAGGGAGACTGATGACGAAAGGGTGGTGGGCTGGCATGGCGCGGCTTAAGGTGAAAGGAGGAGGGGGGGTGTAGGGTGTAGCAAGGGAACTGTGTTGTCTTTTTTTTTCCCTTTCCAATCATTATTAAAAATATCGTTTCGAAGGGGAAGCTATCGGTTTCTTTCTCGAACTCAGTCTCCTTGTCTGTTTCCCTCTTTTCCCTCTCCCTTTTGTGTGTGTGTCTCTCTCTCCGAGTGCGTCCAGCAGGACGACTACCAACGCCGCTGACCGCGCGGCCGAAGTGAGGAGAGACAGGCACCACAGTCTGATGCGAACTTGCCTTGGTCACGGGCAAGAATAGCTCGGCCAGGCATCGGCGGGCGTCGTCGGTCGAGGGCGTGGGGGAACGTAGCGTGCCAGCTCTCGAGGCCAAGACCCGTAAGTACAGTCGCATGGCAGCCGAGATGCAAGTCAGTTCGTCAGTCAGACAGCAGAGTTTAGTCAGAGAGTCGCAGCCAGCACAAGGCTTCTCTGCAGGTGCCCCCAAAGACACCAGCTATCTTTGGACACGACGTGCAACACGCTGCACGTCCGTGGCCTGCCGCATCGCAAGCCTCGAGCCAGTCACTGTCGTTCGAGCAGCGTGGGGTAAAAAAGCATGGATCATCGGGCTTCTCGTCGCTGCTGGCCCCCGGTCTTGCCATGCACGAGCGGTGCTGATCAGCGCCCTTGTCCGTCGCAAACATCACTTAGTCTTGGTCTTTCGCTGGCGACGATTGGTCGCGGCCATGGATCGCCACAAGGCTGGTGAGAGAAAGTCGACCCAACAACAGCTAGTCTAGTCACTTGCTGGTCGCGAGCTGAGTGCTACTATGAGATTTGCTGTCGTATCGTAGCATCTGCGACTGCGGCTGCGCGTCCAGAAATTTGCATCAGGGTCGGAGTCATCTGAACATTTTTCCTGCAAGGGTTCGCAAGAAAAGCATCATGAAACACATATGCGATGCAAGCATCGTCGTGTCGACGATTCTCGCCGAAACCTGCTGCGGGCGCCCGACGAGGATCCAGTCATCGTAGCGCATCTCATCATCCGTCCGATGCTACGGGCTCGAGGTCGACCAGATTGGAAATGAGAAAGGAGAAAAAGGAAATAAAACGAGGCGCTAATTTCTGCCGCCAACCTGCTGCTAGTCTCACCTTCTGGCAGAAAAAGCAACGCGGCCACGCGAGCGCAGGACAAGGCCAGCAGCTGTCGGCTTCTAAAATCGTATACGCTCCGCACCGTCTGAACGCTCGGCAGCCGGAGCCATACGTCGCGACAATGTGCCGACCATGACCATGCCCCCCCCCATGACATGACGGGAGCCCGTTTCTGCTCTCCTCGATTGCACGGAGCACGGTCGACGAATAAGTTGCGGGGTTGACGGTGGGGCAGGAAATACCGTGTTAATTGCCAAGCCCTCTCGCAACTGATCAGGTTTTGCGCAAGGGAGCGAGCGCGCATCCGCTATTTCCTCCTCCTGCCAATTTGTACTCCGCATTGGCCGTGCAATCTGGTTCCACAGGCAAAGAGGCATTAGATTGCACGGCGCCATCATTGCAAGAGGAAGCTGAGGGGCCTCTCCATGTTGATTATCAGCTGCGCAATAAGGGCGGCGGCCTGTCGCACGCAAGCGACGATATCATATCATTCGTGCTAATCGGCTTTGACTGTTCTTGACGGGCATGGGTGAAGTTGGAACGGATCCCGCTCGACCAGGTACCGGCCAGTTTTAGTCAGTCGGACAATAGTCCAATCGCACGGGGAAGGGACGACCTGTGTCGGATAAGGCTTTCTTTCTTCTTTCCCCTTCCAATCTCGCCACACCGTCTGCCCTGGATGCGCAACCTATGAGCGTGCTTTGTCGTGTCCCGGGAATGAAATGGGCACGCCTTCCCAGCCTACCAATCTCGGCACCATCTGCACGCAACTGGCAGAGGGTCAGGAGAGCGGCAACTGTGCTACACGCGATGCTATTTTTCGTAGAAAAAATGTATGACTATTAAACGTAGACGGCGATGATGCGTAACCCTGGCGGCAAGCGCACAACCTGTCGTTGTCGAGCTGGCAGTGCGGCGATGCCGAATGTTGTCGATGCCGGTATGAGCGGCCCTCGGGCCACCTGCCAGCAATACATCTACGATAGGTGGGCTCACGGTATGCCTGCTGAGCCGAGCACACGTTACCCCAAACAACGAGGCCTGTTGCAGCCTCTCCGGGAACACAGCAGACAAGATGCTTGCAAAGTGCGGAGTAATGCTCAGGATGAATCACGCGCCCTCCTCCTCATTTCTGTTGGCACGTATCTGTCATCAGGCTGACGGAATCCCAGCGTGCTGATAATCAAGGTTCAAAACAGCCAAGACATCGGCCACCAACCCTAGCCAGCGTGCGGACTTATGATAAGCAAAGAGCCGACGTTTCCGCTCAGAACGCTGCGGTCATGCAACAGACCCGACTGATACTCCGTGCATATCGATATGCTACGTCGGCTTTGTGCGCCAACGGTCGCAGCCCGGGCCTCGGTTCTGACAGCAAAAGTCTTTTCACTGCAACCGCCATCTATACGGGACACGTCAAGCATAGACGTAGGCCGGTAAATTTCAAGTCCCACTGATTGCGACGGGTAGAAAGAATCCAACGACGAAACAGAGTCAAGAATAAAAAGCGAGGATTCGGCTGGTGCTTGCCCTATACGAAACGCGGATCGATGCGCCATCATGATTTGGGTTACATTTCAACCCCCGTCGGAGAATCCATAAGTACATATTTTGGCTGGATGTTGTTTGCCCAGTCGCTCCGGGCCCCTGCCTGTCGCCTGCCAACCTGCTCCGCTTCCATGCTTCTCTGCAGCGCTCTCTCGTCAACGTTTCAAAAGCATGCCGCCGAAATTTGTCTCGCTCTCAGCCCCGAAGGCCCGACTAGACATGAAATGCGAATCTGATGACGACAGCAGTGGGAGCATTTGAATGGGCAATCTACGTTCCACTAACAATTCAAGGGCACTAATCAAAGAGGAAACACCAGTGGCGAACATGGTCTTGTTCTTAACGCTAAGCCCTCCTCGATTAGATGAATCAGTACCGACACGACGATCAAGGCTGAAATGACGCCAACGAGCGAGAGCGAGCCCCGGTCTGCAAAGCTCCTCTGCACTGTAAGTCATCTTACTATTACCCACCTCGTCAGGCCTTTCAACGCAGGCAAGCAGGGGCGCGAGCTCATGCTTCGAGCCAGGGAGCCTTGCTCGTCAAAGCTCGAGCACCAGAGGAGTCGTGATGTATGTGGTTCCGAGGGGGTTGAAGAGGATCGAGAAAAAAGAAAAGAAAGGGAGGGAGGTGCGGGAAGCAGTGCGATCGCTCAACCCCAGACTTCGCTAAAGGCTACGCCAAAACCAGGTTGCGTCCAGCCACACGCGCTGGCCTTTGCATGCTACTTTGACTTTACGGAGCACCCAATGCAGAATACCGTCGCAGAACGGATGGGCTGCATTCTGTCTCAAGCAGCTGAGGCCAGAACAAAGCCGCACCCTTACCATGAGCCGGGCCGCCACTCCATCTTGTTGGTCCATTCTGATATCTAGGAGCGGATGGTAAGCTCTTGAGCAATAGGTTGCTGGTGGAAGAGTCCAGCGAGGCACCTAGCCTTTTCTTCTACGGTTCTCAGGTGTCAATGTCTTCGGCACATGACGCATGCACGTAACAAACGCTTTCGTGACCGAACGAGGCAAAACTTTGACGTCAACAGCATTTCTTACTCACCCGTGGCGACAGGACCACTCAGTCGCACGCTCATGCAATAACCGTTGCATCATGCCTCTAGTGCCTAGCTGAGTACGTACTAGACTGACTTGAAATGATCTGAAGGCTCCAGCTCTTTCACCGCATCTACTTGTACTGCGGCACAGGCGAGCTGTTGGCTCGTGTTAGGCCGTGATCAGCCCCTGGTAAGCGCCGTGAGACGCCCCCGTCATCCCGGATCCGGAACCTTTGTCCCTGTGCCATTTAGTCTACGGATACCAAGCTTTCGAGAGCTTTGGTTCGGTTGAACCAATCACTACTGGATGGATGTACTTTTCCTTGGTCTACGGCGTATCATGTTCACAGTCATACACTCTACTGTACGAGACGTTACCGGCAACCTCAGTTGCTCAATGATTAGTCGCTTCGACCAAGCTTCAAGCGATTCCAACGATAAACCTTTCAAAGATTGCTGGTTGATGGCGGTAAGCATGCAGAAGGTCGTGCGTTTTGGCGCAGTCAAGTTTCATTGGACGGCCGCGTCGACAAAGATGGACATGCACGCCAATTCTTCCTCACTGAAGGTGGATGTCCTTTAATCAAGCAGACAAATTGCTCGTCAAATATTTTTCAGTGCGTTCAGGGTGTTTGAGATATACACGGGGAGACACGTGGGAAGTCCATGGTCCCTTCGAAGACATGTGATTTGTCTTCAGCTAGGCAGGCTGAACATACTTTGCCGCCTTGGCTCATCTTCCGGTTGGCTCGTTAGAGAAGCGGGCTGCATCAGAGGTACGGAGTACAAGACAAAGAAATGGCGGCCAGCGGAGTCCTCCGACCCTAGCTGTGCGTCAGGTCAGGTCAGGTCAGGTCAGGGGAGGGGGGGGAGGCGTGTCGACAGGGAAAGAAACTCGGCATGCAGAACATCTCCGCAGCAATCTCCACGAAAAGACGTCGACGGCGGCTTGGACAATGCAATAATACTTGACGTCACGGGCTACCGTGAACGACTCTTTGTCTCCTCCGATCCGAAAATGTAGGGCATGCTGCACACTTGAGGAGTGTACGCTGCCGGCTTCTGTCGGATTTCCGTTGGCCCTGCCTCTGGATTTTCGACTAAACAAAATGAGCACGGGTTGCCAGGCTCAGAAATCTGCACACTGCTTGGATCTGCGATGTTTACGACTGTACGACTCACGAAGTGCGATATGTGACACAAAAAAGTGGCGTGCCATTCCTTCTCCTGATATTGTGCAACAATATCAAAAGGAGCGCAGCCCTTCGACGGAATGCAGCATGTTACCGAGACATACGCCCGCCCGCCACAGGCGGCCCTTCTTTAGCTCATCCTGCCGAATATGATATTTGATCAACCATTCAACGTTGCTATAAGTCGGACTCGGAGTGTTTCGCCCGAGTCAAAAACGGGACGCCAGTTCCGGCGACTAACGGAGTACCTACCCAGGTATGTATGCATGGGAACGGGGGAGTCGTTCTTGCAGGGTCCTTCTGTTACTTCCTAGGAAACAAGAAAGTGCACCTGGGAGCACTCAGCACAGTGTCAAACGTCTCACCAACAGACAGCTGTCCGTGAAGCTCCGGCCATGTAGCTAGATTCCACCTCGGCCCACTGGTCTGACCCATGGATCATCACATTTATCATCTGTCAGCAACGGCAACTGCATTATTTGCCACAGTACTGGTGCTTCTTCCCCTTCCTGGAATTCTGCGCTACTCTTCAGCGACTCGGAATAGAGGCCCATCACTCGGACTCCGGTTCGGCGAGGGGCTGTGTTTGCAACATTGATGCAGCATCATTCGAGGGGGTCCTTGTCGATATACCGACTTACAGAATGGCCACGCAGTCTTACACAGGGCAAGGGAGGCACAGTTTGCCTCAAAAAGAAGGGCTTCCTGCACATTGACTACCGCCCCTTCTTAATGCACTCGGCGCTTTCATATCTATTGTATACCACTTCAGTGCCGATTTCGCAGCCGATGTGGACCTGCGAAGGATTGAAAGTATCAGAGTCGTTATACTACAATGTACCGCTTGAGCGACCGGGAAAGCGAAGATTGGTCTGTTGAGTGTTTTCGTATGCTGTCTTCGTGTGCCCTCGTTTTTGAAATGGGACCCTCAGGCATGGCCAGGAAGATACAGCCCGACTGGTCAATACCTGTCCAAAAATTTTGTGCTCGGAAAACGCAAAAGGTGATCACGCTGTTGTATTGCCTTGATCAAGTCTTCAAGCACTCGTGCAGGAATATCTCCTCCTCCCCTCCAAGATGCTGCTATTTGTGCGACAGTATCAGCGATGCGTCCCCGATTACCTCTCCGTTGAGTAGTTTTTTCTTAGTTGGAGCTCAAAGATGCAAAGCAATCGCCGCATGAAAACCATACTGTTTCGAGACCTTCCAGCGCACAGACGCGTTGTTGAAATGCGTACTCTCGGCAAATGCTTTCGGAGGATCGTTTTCTGGCCGCGATTGACCTAATTTTTACCAACATGCCGAAGTTGAACTGATGCGATTGGCACGTATTTCTCTCATCCGCTAGATTGCTACGTGTTGGCATAAGAGCAAGTGAAGGAACACTGCAAGCGGCGCATGGACCGGTAGACGAGGCCAAAGTTATCGCAAACCTGTCAGGGAGACAGCTGGCTAATGAAGCCGGCTGGGAAAGGGAACCAACGAAGGCCGAAGTGCTTCTGTCAAAGCACTCCCATCAAATGCTGACCACAGAACATAGCATTGTCTAGTGCTCATATGATCTGCACTCACATTTCGCGATCCGGCCCTCTGCAGACGGGGCAGGGCGACATACCCGGGGAGAATGAGCCGATTCTCAGCAGATATTGCCGAATTGGACTGATGAATGATGTCCATGTGGTCTCCGGGATGCTTGGAACGGAGCAGGCAGAGCTGAAAACATCACGCAGACGCAGTGTTTTGATCCTACTATCCACGATCAAGGGCGGGCTCAGCATTCATCCCTTGGCAAGATCTGTCTGCTGGATCTACAATGCAACACTGTCCGTGCTATTTTAAACCTACAATCGCACCAAGGCAATCCCTCCCTTCGTAGCTCGACAATGTCTCACATGGGCTGCTGCGGAAGCAAATGCCGGGGCGGCTCCAGCAATACTACTGAGAGAACTGTCTGAGATTTGCCCGACCACAACAGCATCTTGCGTCCGCGACCGCTCTCACGAATGCTGTCTTGACATAAAAATAGTTGTCGCCAAGAACGTGGCTCGTGTCAAAGCAAATGAGACAACGGCGTCACCATCTCGCGAGACATCGAAGACCCAGGGAATACGTATGCATGTACGGAGCCGTATGTCGGACAGCTGAGGTTGGATATAGGGATACCCTTCATGTTCAGCCGTATTTACTGGAGGGGTAAACGACGAAAAAGAGAAACAATTGTGCTCCTGCACATCCGGCTCTTGCAGCTGGGCAGTCGGACCTAGGCTGCCAAGGCAATCCATGTATACCAAGAGGGAATAGACGTGGTCGTCCACTCACTGCAACAGCAGTCGCACGTTCCACGACTGATTGCTCATGGACCAAGTCGCGGCCGGATTAGCTCTACACTAATCTAGTGTTTAAATGGGCTCCGCACTTTCAAATTTGCGTCTGGATACTCTGTCTCGAATGTAGTCAGTGCTAATGTCGCGATCACGGGGTCATGCAGATCTTTTGTCGGCCCGTCAGCTCTTGCAAAGAAAGGCCTGAACGTCCCAGGAGAGGTCCCGGGCACGCAACCTTGCCAATGACATCGCAGGGAGCAGAGGGAGCCAGCCAGGCTGACACATCGCATCCCGGCGATGACAGCCCTGTTGTCCTCGCTTTTGAGATGTGTCCTGTGCAGGGCGGCGGTAGCTCAACGAATCACTTGTTCCGTGCATTCACACGCCACATCTGCAGAGCCGTTGAGCAGAGAGAGACACCAAGAATAGACGGTCCGCGAATGCACATCGAGCAAATTTCTCGGCCAGGTTGATCTAGGTGCAGAAACGAAGATCGCCCAGGCTCAGCCATTGGACACGCAGCGTAACATCCAGAAACGACTTCATGACCACCGGCCCACCACCATATGGCAAATCATGGACGTGACCGTATGTAGACCTAGTTCAACGCCGCCCCCCACCGTGACCGGGAGCAAAGCTAGGATGCATCTAGCGCAATCGAGGGGTTTTGTTTGGAATCGAGTGCGCCGACTTTGTCTCGTCTTGATCGTGTCTGCTTGAATTATTCAATGTACAGGACACCTTGGTTGGGAAGAGCGGTTTCAGGACTGGGATCGATCTGAACCCTGCGCAGCCGGTAGTTGCCGTTCGCCACTTGAGTGGCCGGTTCTCTGGACGGCACAAGCTCATCGCGCAATGCAGAGGAGGGAACAACCCCATGTCGAAACCTAGTATTCGCTCCCGTCTTCAGGGGGGGGGGGGGGGGGGGGGAGATCGCAGATGCCGGCGACTGGGAAGATTCCTGCAGGGGTCACGCAACCGATCGTGCCAACGACAGACCCTCGTGCAAAGGGTGCCCTTTTGCTTTGCAAATAAGGATACGAGGACACACACGGGAGACCTCGGCGAAGAGACGAAGGCAATGCCATGCCTCGCGGAAAGGGCAAGGAACGGGGAGGGCGAAGGGAGGGGTGGCCTGTCAAGAGTAGGTCCAATGAGAGTAAACACCAAGACATCCAGGCCGTCTATAGACACATATCGTTCGAGAGTCGCGACGGACCCCAGCGCTAGCGATTATCAAGAGGATCGATCAGGAGGAGACAAAGAAAACTTGCTCCTGCTGCCCTATATTGGGTCTCGCATATGAGACCTACATGAGTCGCTGCCTTGGCAGCCGGATGAGACGGGAAGCCTCGTGATCCAATACCTTCCAAATGAGGCAACAGGCTTCACGGCCGGCCTGATACCGAGCTCGGGATGCTTCGTGTTACCTACAGATCTGGCCAAGGGATGCTGAGTATCAGGGCAGGCGCTTCCGGACATATTTGAGATACTTATCGTTCCAGGGACTTTTCGTGCGAGGACCTTCATGGCGAACTCGACTGCAGCAGACCACCAGGCAGGCTCGTTGTGACGACGTCTATCAGACGGCCGACCACGAAAACGCGATAAGCACCTTTGCGCATGATAAGCCAGCCGCCTGCATTTGCTCAAGAGACGAGGCGCCGACGACACGACGGCGGGACTCACACGCGACGGCACGCCTAGGGTGGCGCTCTTAAAATCGCCACAACGCTGGATTTCCCATGTCATTGACTCTGATCAGAGCGTCATTATACTGATTTGCATGAGAAAACCTAATGTCACGCGTGCTGCTATCTGGTATTGTAAACTCAACCTGATGTTGTGAAAGTGATTGTGGCTGAATCACGTGATGACCACAGTGCGGCGCAAGCCATTCATGCAGAGGCAATAGAGATGTAATTTGCCAGACACTCTGAAGTCTACGACAAACTTGCCGGAGAGAATGAACTTGAGCTTGATACCTCGAAGGTCCTAGATGAATGCTGATGTGCGACGTGCCGTCGGCGTCAGTCGTGTGTTGTCGTGCGAAGCCAGCCTTTGAGCCGCCATCGATGGCCACGCGTTATCGATAAGCAAGTGCTTTGAGAAGTTTGCTCACGTCGCCCGGTAACAGTCGCTTGCAATCGACGCATATAATTCACAAAGGACCACTTGATTCGCCATGACGAGTCTGAGGAGAAGTCGCGAGGCAGAACCTCTCTCTGCCAATCTTTCGAGCAAGGTCTATGTGCGCTCGACGCGGTCTGGCAAGGTTCAGAAAATCGTGCGGGAAGTTTACCTGAGAACAGACATCCCCTGCTCGTCCAGGATTTGCAGGGCGTGTCTGGATCGTGCCCCGAGAAATGCATCCCAACAAGGTTCGTCCTCGAGGATAAGACTAGTTGCGGCTGCGTGAACCCTGAGCTGACTGCCTCCCAGTTCAGCCGTTTGTCCTGTCGGAAAAGCCGGCGGGGACCAAGGCTTTCCCACAAGGGCATTATCTGGTGCCGGACACAAATGCACTGCTGAATGCCATGGATCTGTTTGAGCAGAGCACAGCATTCTACGATGTCATCGTTCTGCAGACGGTCTTGGAAGAGCTGCGAAACCGGTCTTTGCCGTTGTACAACCGGTTGATTGGGCTGACCAGAAGTGAAGACAAGCGATTCTACGTCTTCTTCAATGACTTTAGGCTCGAGACCTATGTCAACCGTGAGCCGAAGGAGAGCGTCAATGATCGAAATGACAGGGCTGTTCGCCAAGCGGTCCAATGGTATGGCGAACATCTGGCCGGCACGAAAGCGGGCAAGATTCCGGCCGTGGTCATGCTGAGTGACGACCAGGAGAATTTGCGCAAGGCGCGGCAGCAGGGCCTGAACGCTGTGTCATTGCGGGAGTATGTGGGAACTCTGCAAGATGGGGACAAGCTGCTCGACATGGTTGCCGAGTCTCAGAGCCAAGGGGGATTCAAAAAGCTGGGGCAGATGCTCTACCCCGAATTCTATAGCCTGTCTAGGATGATGACAGGTGTCAAGGCGGGCTTGATGCATCAGGGCATTTTCAACGTGTCGCCCTTCAACTATCTGGAGGGATCTATCCGGGTGTCGGCCTTTTCAAAACCGCTGCTCATACTCGGACGGGAGAGCATCAACAGAGCTGTGGACGGGGATGTGGTTGTGGTAGAGCTGCTGCCCCAAGACAAGTGGAAAGCGCCGTCCACCAAGATTGTTGAGGAGGATGCCATCACGAAGAACGAGAACGCTGATGCCGAGGACCAAGGCGATCTTGTGTCGGACAAGGAACTGAAGGCGCTGCAGGAGGAGGCCAAGCGAACTCACAAGTCGGGCTCAGAAAGCCAGCCGCAACCCACGGCCAAGGTAGTCGGTGTCGTGAAGCGCAACTGGCGCCAGTACGTCGGCCACATCGATCCATCATCCGCAAACAAGTCGGCATCATCTCAAGGACGGAAGCAAGACAGCGTCTTCCTCATCCCCATGGACAAGAAGATACCCAAGATTCGCCTGCGCACGAGACAGGTGTCGGAGCTTCTTGGCAAGAGACTGCTTGTAACCATTGATGCCTGGGAAAGGGACTCGAGGCATCCGGTTGGTCATTTCGTACGCTCGCTCGGGGAGCTGGAGACAAAGGCTGCGGAAACCGAGGCTCTGCTTCTAGAGTGGGATGTGCAGTACAGACCGTTCCCCAAAACGGTCTTGGAATGTCTGCCCAAGGAAGGCCACGACTGGAGAGTGCCGGAGAGCATGGACGATCCTGGATGGAGGGATCGGGAGGATCTGCGAGGTCTGCTCATCTGCAGCATTGACCCTCCCGGGTGCCAGGACATTGACGACGCCCTGCACGCGCGCAAGCTTCCCAACGGCAACTACCAAGTCGGCGTGCACATTGCCGACGTGTCGCACTTTGTCAAGCCCGCCAACGCCATGGACACCGAGGCCAGCATCCGGGGCACGACGGTGTATCTCGTCGACAAGCGCATCGACATGCTTCCCATGCTGCTCGGCACGGACCTGTGTTCCCTCAAGCCCTACGTGGAGCGGTTCGCCTTCTCGGTCCTGTGGGAGCTCGACGAGCAGGCCAGCATTGTCAATGTGCGCTTCACAAAGTCCGTCATCAAGTCGCGCGAGGCGTTCAGCTACGAACAGGCACAGCTGCGCATCGACGACGCGTCGCAGCAGGACGATCTCACCAACGGGATGCGCACGCTGCTCGCGCTGTCGAGGCAGCTGAAGAAGAAGCGCATGGACGCCGGCGCCCTCAGCCTGTCGTCGCCCGAGATCAAGGTGCAGATGGAGAGCGAGACGTCGGACCCCGTCGACGTCAAGACCAAGCAGCTGCTCGACACCAACTCGCTCGTCGAGGAGTTCATGCTCTTCGCCAACATCAGCGTCGCGGCCAAGATCTACGAGGCCTTTCCGCAGACGGCCATCCTCCGGCGCCACGGCGCGCCGCCCAAGACCAACTTTGACGAGCTCGCCGACCAGCTCCGCGTCAAGCGCGGCCTCGAGCTGCGCACCGACACCTCCAAGGCGCTCGCCGACTCGCTCGACGCCTGCGTCGACAGCAGCGAGCCCTTCTTCAACACGCTCGTGCGCATCATGGCCACGCGCTGCATGATGTCGGCCGAGTACTTCTGCTCCGGCACCCAGGCGTACCCCGAGTTCCGCCACTACGGCCTCGCCTCGGAGATCTACACGCACTTCACGTCGCCCATCCGACGGTACGCAGACCTCGTCGCCCACCGACAGCTCGCCGCCGCCATCGGCTACGAGGCCGTGCACCCATCGGTCCGCAGCAGGGGCCGCCTCGAGGCCGTCTGCAAAAACATCAACGTGCGCCACCGCAACGCCCAGATGGCCGGCCGCGCCAGCATCGCCTACTACGTCGGCCAGGCCCTCAAGGGCAGGGTCGCCGCCGAGGAGGACGCCTTTGTCATCAAGATCTTCAGCAACGGCTTCGTCGTGCTCGTGCCGCGCTTCGGGATCGAGGGCCTCATTCGCTTGCGGGACCTGGCCGAGCCCGAGCCCGAGAGCGAGTTTGACGCCGATTCGTACACGCTCGTTGTCACCGGGAGCAGGTCGCTCACGGTCGAGCTGTTCCAGAAAGTGACGGTCAGGGTATCGGATGAGAAAGACGAGAGAACGGGCAAGAGGGGCGTCAAGATGGAGCTGGTCCAGGCTTGAACAAATCGTTGTTTTTTTTCCATCATAGGAGCATCCATGGAGCCTTTCACAGAAAGGAAAGAGGGGGAATAGAAGAAACCCCCCCCCCTTTAGGTGGAACATGTAGTCGCGACGCCGGATAACGAGCCAAAGTCTGCTTGGAAATTTTCATTTCTATT
Source organism: Moelleriella libera RCEF 2490 (assembly GCA_001636675.1). Lineage (NCBI taxonomy): Eukaryota > Fungi > Ascomycota > Sordariomycetes > Hypocreales > Clavicipitaceae > Moelleriella > Moelleriella libera. Next base: position 672,915 of record AZGY01000008.1, on the reverse strand, counting down.
TGAATGGATGAATGTCACAAACTCGGCATCATGGTAGTAAATAAACCCAATTTAGCCTCACAACGCCCTAAAATGTTCTAAAAAAAAAAAAAAAAAAAAAAAAAAAAAAAAGCCAGAGACAAGTGATCGGGAAGAAAAGCCTGACCCTGCTGACAGCAGGCGAACAACTGGGCTACACCAAATCACCTCTATTCCTCCATGGTATCTGCCGCGCCTTGAGCTCCTCCCTCCTCATCTTGTCCCCATAAGCCATCCAGCTTGAACTCAGCCGCCCACTCCGTCACGATTTCCTTGTGGTCGGGCGAGATGTCGTCGTCGCCGCCCGCCACGTTCCTGGCCTTGGTTTTCTTGTTCGCAGACGACGACCCCGAGTCGACCGCCAGGACGGGTGGCTCGACCCAGCCCTGGATGCGGCCATCACGCCAGTCCGTCACGACAGTCATGGCGGCGGAATTGATATTAGGAACACCGCCGCGACCCAGTCGTCCCCTTTTGCGGGCAACCTGTACAAGGAAATCGGTCGTCACGTCCCCACCGTCGCCGTCGAGCCGGCTGGGTAGGAGGGCGGGAATATCGTACACATCGGTGAGCTTCTGCATCAAGTCTGGCGACGACGAGAGCCGGCGGATGAGCAAGCTGACGGCGGGGACTGGGTCGTCAATCTGCTTTGGGGGCACGGCGTTGAGGAGAATCAGGTGCGCGTGTGCCTCGGCGGCGTTCTTAAGACTGACTAGGCCGCCACTGGTAGAGGAGGACGAGGATGGGAACACGACGCCGGGTGAGTCCAGCAGGGTGAGCTTGTTGTCGATCTTGACGCTGCGGATACTAGTAGTGACGCCGGCTTCAGCACCGGCCGGACACGCCTTGGACGAGGACGAGCCGCGGCTCATCCGGCCGACGAGCGCGTTGATGACGGAGCTCTTGCCGACGTTGGGATAGCCAATGACACCGACGGTCACGGCCCGCTTTAGCTGGCGGCTGGCGGCGTAGCTCTTGAGCGCCTTGAACAGCGCTGCCGACGTACTCTGCACCGTGGAGTCGCGGTGATTGAAGACGTGGGCGTTGGCGGCAGCGCCCGATGCGCGGAGCGGTATCGTGGGAAAATACCGCCGGAGGAACACCAGCCAGTCACGGAGCACCTTGGGCGGGATCAGATCGATCTTGTTGAGCGCCAGAATGAGGCGCTTGCCGCTGGATGCGCCCGCCATAATGCTGCGCTCAACCTCTCTCGACCGCGTTCCTTCAGGATCTCGTGCGTCCAGCACGTACAAGACCACGTCGGCCTGCTCAACAACCTGCTTGAAAACCTTGTCGTACGTCTTCCTCGACGATGCTTGACCTAATGAGAGCTCGTTCCCACGTGCGTTGTCCGAATCGTCGCTTTCGTCGCTATCCATCTCGTCGTCGTCCGACCCTCTGCTCTTGCCGTACTCTGCAGCGGCGGCTTTTGCACTCGCCAGCAAGGCCGCCATGGGATTGGTCTCATCCACGTCCTCGTCCATGGCTTCTTCGTCGGTCTCCTCGCCGGCTTCGTCGCCAATTTCATTCGCCATGACCCCGCCCATGGCCTCCTCATCTGCTTCTTGCGCGGCCGAGCTCGTCGTGGCTGCCTTGGCCATTTCTCTTTTCCTCTGAGCCTCGATCGCCTTCTTCATTCTCTTCTCCTCAATTTCCTCTAAAAGCTTTTCCTTGTAGGGGAACAAGTTGGGGATGCCGGGGTCTTTCTTCAGTTTGGAGCGCCATTCTGGGTTTTTCTTGGCCTGCTTGCGTTGCTTGCGTTGCTTGGCCGCAGAGGCTTTCTCGATCTTATTTCGAAGACGAGTCGTCACTCTCTTCGACTTGGGCTCTAGGGCGAGCTGTCAGCAGCCAAGCGTTTGCCTGGAGTTTAGAAGCGCATGACCTACTCTTGGGCTTATTTATAGTGCCTGCCATTTTATCAACGCAGAACGGCAAGTCTGACCCAGAGAAATTGACTCAAGAGGCTGCCACTGGCAAGGTCTCGTGGCTAAATTTCCTGGCCATCGGACACCCGACAAAAAGTAGAAAAATAAAGTGGGATGCAGATTCTGCCGGCCGTCGCGGTCCTCACCGCCCTAGTGCGAATCCCCACACGTGATCCCTGTTGCGCCAGAGCGGGTAAATCGACAGCCACTCCGACCAGGAGCAAACACAGCCAGGATCAAAAATGCCAAGTCTCCCAATGAATAGAATTGGTCTTTCTCTCAGAGCGTAGAAAAGACGGAATATTAGTGTCTAGTCTTATAAAAAGGCGGGATGTCCTCCTGCTACTCCGGTTCGCCTTTTGCTATGATGCATCTCAAACTAAAAACAAAACCTCAAAGGGCGACGAATTTGCTCACTCTCCTCCCAAAAAGCGAATTGACAAAATTGGTATGCACACCCCCTGTCCTTTTCCTTCCCTACCGCAGCATAGACTAGCCAACAAATGCTTGTTGCAGGCAGGTGATGAACACATACTCTGGACCTGTGCTGGCCGTCTCGAGCCCAGAGCACCGAAACCTCCGCGTATGAGCTGCCGTTTTTTGTTCGCGTGGAATTCGAGGTCAAGGATGTTGAAGGGCGTTCATGGAAGCCGCAAGTGTAACACTGGATTGCAAAATGAATGCGGAGAATCGAAGCCATATCCCAGTGGCTGATGCATTTGCGCCAGCCACACCCGCCTCACAAAGCATGCAAAAGCCCGCTCTACAGAATGTAAGCCACGAGACCCATAGCAGCAACCAAGGCGCCATTGCCGACGGGCGCCGCGGTTGGACCAGCGAGAGCGCGAGAGCTCGTAGAAGAGACCTTGTTGCCGGTGGCGGCAGAAGAAGGCGACGAGGCAGTGGCGGATGGGCCAGCGGAGCTTGAAGCAGAGGAGCTTGCGCTGCCGGGGTCGCTCACGGCCGCGGAGGGCGGGTCGATCTTGGCGCAAAGTGCCGAAATGTTGTTGGTGCAGCCTTTCTGGCCGTCCTGGTTGCCAACGTTGGCCTTGATGCACTGGTCAAAGAGTTCTTGGCAGATGTAGGTGGGCATCGTCTGTCTGTAATACTGGATGCCAGGCATGGAAGAATTGGAGGCGCAAGTGCACTGCCATTTCAGGTCATTCTGAGGCAACAGTCAGCACTCATGGCGCGGCACGGCAGCTGCTTGCGTCTCAATCGAGCCACCAAAATGGACAAGTCACGTACCTCGGAACATGTGTTCTTGTCAGGGTTTGCGTTGCAGAGAAGGCCACATGTATTGGTTTGACCTTGGCACCAAGTAGCTTAACGAGTTGCATTGTCAGCATCGCGTGCGGTAATCAAGAGGCAAAGATTTCAGTCGCTGGGCGACGAGCAAGTGATACTTACCCCTGACAGTTTGCGAGACGGTGTTTGGATCGATGGTCATGTCGAGCTCGCTCGTATACTTGGTATTCGAATTCTGTGCCTGGGCCGAGGCGATGGCCAGGGCAACGATGGCTGCCGCAGCGCGCATTATGAGTTGTTCCTTTTTTTTTTTTCCGTATGAAAGAAATGGGTTTGCTGTCTGGGGGCGGCTGCAGACTGAGTGGCGCGCGAGAAGGAAAAACAAGGAAGCTTCTTTCCGAACGCAACGGGGCTACAGGTGCGAATATAGCTTCAGAAGCTTTCAAAGTAACCGACACTGGAAGTAGAGTATAGTTGAAGATGCTCGGATGGAATGATTGGGGTGGTGATGAAAAGAAGGAAAAGAAAGAGGAGGAGGAGGAGTGCGGGCGAGGGCGGACGAGAGAGGGTAAATAGGTGCGGATGGGGCCAGCAGAGGAAGGCCGGCTGCAGGCACGATGGAACAAGATGGGGAAAAGCAGAGTCGGAAATCCGGTACAGAAAGGTGCCCGCGGTGCCAAGATGGAAAGCAGCAGGGGCCGTGAATGGCGACGGACCGGCAGGAGCGCGCAGAAATACCAGGCCCTTTTTTCCCCCCCCCCAACCAAGGCTCCAGACTCCAGACTCCAGACTCAGGACTCCAGACAATACAATAGAGCCAGGGCCAGGCCAGGACGGACGGGCTTGGCGTGGCGTCACTTGACAGTGACGCTTTCCTGTTGCTGTCTGGATCAGTCGGCACACTTCATTCTACTCAGACACGCCGGCGCGGGCATTTTATTTTTTGCTCGGTCTGCCGTGCCTGCGCAGTGTACAATATGACTAGGAATTCATCTACCCGTGGCCCACCCCACCCCGGTCTTTGGCTCGCAAAATTGATTGCAGCATCATGGTCTTTCTTTGTGCATCGTCACACGAGAGCTGGACTGGGCTGGCCATGTAATTTTTTTTTTTCCACTCCTTGTACCTCGGCTGCACCTCCCTCGTCACCCTGCCCATGGCTGGATGCGACTTTTCTCTCGCGGCTCACCCCCGATGCTCGGGACGGCAAAGAAAATCATGGCATGCGGCGCAAAGCTCCAAAGCAGCCACTGGCATTAGGCTCGGTTGCTAGGAGACAAACAATCGCTGGCGCCGTGTGGCTGACCAGAAAGCGGGTGGGAATGGATGGGCGCTAAATCGTGCTCTCGACAATTTCTCTGATTGCCCATCCCTGCCAATTGGACTTTTCTGAATCAAGGTCAATTTGCCGGGGGTCAGGTGTGGTGCTGCGGTGACATTATTAGCCAACTCCCGGATCCCCCGTCACGGCTGCACGAGAAATGGCAGGAGCCTGATTGTAATTGTCACCCCCCTCCCCCCATCACTCTCGGCGCCGACCTTCCAATCAATCACCTTTGCACACGGCTCAGGGAGCTACCATATCGGACCACCGCAGTATGCTGCAATTCAAGCGTGCTAAGGCATTGTACTGAACAGCATGAAAAGAGCTCCCCAACAGTCGACGCGCATCCACCACGACGGCATTTTTTCCCATGGAACTGCGACACGTTTCACGTCTCAACTGTCAGATATAGTGCCATTGCGCCGATTATGGCTCGTGGCATCAATGCTCTCACTCGCCTTGCATTGTCATGTCGCGTGCTCGTTCATTCGTTTGCCTCGGCCTCTTTTCCATGCGTTTGGCATTGGAGGGGTTGAGCCCGATTGGACCGGTACCGCGGATGTGATGCCCTCTCCTCGAAACAAACGGGATGGTGCAGAGATCAACAGATGGACAATGACGCAGGATGAATCATGATTCGGACCTGGGGGATCGGACCACCGTGGCCGTTCTCGCACGTGTGGCATTCATGCAGACCCAGTCTGGGAGTGTTTGGACAACCTGAGGGGGGGG
>AZGY01000008.1:635428-664847 GCA_001636675.1 Moelleriella libera RCEF 2490 | reverse complement strand
AGCCGCGAGCGTCGGGTGCAGGATGAGCGGGCTGCGGAAGAGGTGGATGGCCTGGCCGGCCTTGAAGGGCTGCGTGGCGTGCAGGGCGCGGCGCTTGGACGGATGGGCGCGGATCTGGAGAGAAGGCGGTACGTCGTCTGCCATGACGCTGCCTATTCACCCCCTTCTCCCGGATGTTGATGGTGGTGGTGGTGGTGGTGGTGGTGTTGGGGCGGAAGTTTTTCCTGGCCAAGTGGGGTGGGGATGGCGGCAAGGGCGGCAAGCAAACGAAGCCAAGCCCAGCGGAACCAACATGCATCGGCGGGCAGCCAGATCGAAAACTCGAACGGGAGACCTGCTGATGGAAAATGAACCCAAAAACATTCAAAGACTGGAATATTAAGAAGGGCATGTTGTAAATTGCAGATGGGATATCGCGGGCACCTCCCATGCTCAACCACAAAGCTCAAATATACAGAGATACAAGTAAAATCAACAAACACGCTTCTATTCACAATTCTCCATGATCGCCTTCCTTTTTCTGTTTCCGTCTGACGGCCGCCAATCTGTCCTTGAGGTCCCGGCTCCATCCGTCCGTCTTGGAGGACGCCTTGACGATGCGAGCGATGTGGTGATCCCAACAGCCCTCCTGCGGCGCCGCTTCCGCCGCTTGCCCCTCGCACTGCTCCCCCGCGAGAGGGGACACTCTGGGCCACTGTCCGAGCACGGCGCCCATGTCCTCATCCAGGAAGTTGTCCAGCACGAGCTGGCCGACTTTGCGCTGAGCGCTCGCCCACTCCTTCCCCCTGGGCTGCAGAACCTTCAAGAGCGCCACCATGCCGTCGCCTCTGAGAAAGTCCGCCCGGATGGACGCATCCTTGATGAGGCCGTTGATCACGCCCACCTTGGACCTGGATCGCGCGGCGTCTGTCGCAGTTGTGACGCCAGCGGTGGCAGGACCGGCCATCGTGGCCGGCGAGACGCTGTCGAACAGCGCCTGTTGCAGAGAACCCCTTCGCTTCCCTTCTCGCGCTCCAGCTTCGACTCCGACTAAGCCGCCGGGACATTGGAACCCGTCGAGCTGAGACCACACCTTGGCTACCTCCCTCAGGGCCGTGGGGTTGTTTGACAGAGTGCCGGCCAGGATGGCGGCTGCTTGCTGATCCCGTGGAACGGCTCCCTCTACGACGGGGACCTGCGGATGAGTCATGAGGCAGAAGAGGCTCTTGACGGCGTCGGCGTCTTCCGCAATCTTCAGGCCGTAGTACAAGTCGTGTGACAGATCCTCGAGCCCGTCGAGAGCTCTGTCAAAGGCCTCGTCGGGTTTGCTCACGCCCTTCTTGACCATCTGCAATCCATCATAAAAGGCACCCGACTCATGCTCGGGCTCCTTGACTTTGCCGACGGCCTCGTACGCGGGAGCGCCCTTGGGGATCTTGGGCGCCGTCTGACCCGCCGCGCCGGGTTCCGGATCGACAATGACGACGGCCTTGTCCACGGCCAGGCCCTCTAGTGATGAGTCGTTGTCGCCGGGGACATTGATCTTGGCCTCCTTCTGGCCCGTCCAGATATTGAGGCGGACGTGGAGCCCCTTTGGCAGCTGCTGGTCGTCGCGGACCGGCTGAAACTCCTTGGTCGGCTGGAAGATTCTCGGATAGCACTCGGCGGGATCCGACGTGTGGCAGATGAGATCTGACGATGAGGACTCGACGTCGTGTGAGCGCGCCGGGGCGCCGAAAATGCCGACAACAATGCAGAAAAAGACGGCTACGAGTGCTTGCATGTTGAACAGAAATGAACGTGGTGTGTAAAATATTCTTGTCTGCCGGCTTGCCGAGATCTGGGTGTCTGGGAAGTGTGCGTGGCCCTTTTTTTTTTTTTTTCCGTGGCAGACCCGAACTCGTGGCAGGGAGCCGGCCACTTGAGCTCTGAAATCTGACAATCAGGACAGGATATGCTGGAATGACGGGGATGGCATCTCTTGAGCCACCTTCTTATACAGGACAGCACTGAGTCACAACGTGAAAAGGACAGCTGTTACGACGCCCATCCCACATGTAAACAACGCGTGGACGTCAAGCAGTCTCCAAAAAAAAAGGCACCCATTCGCAACATACCTGGCCGGTTGCAAGCTGTCCACTTGGCCGCGAACAGATTGGCGTCTTATCATTGGCTGCTGCATCCCAGCGCAGCGTGCTTAGTCATGCACGGTGACATGTCGTGCAGGCTCGATCGGATCCGAGCCCGCCGTCCTATTCTCCGCCGAAGCCAGCCAATCAATCAGAACGTGCCGGTGATACCCAATTCAAGGCCGACAAAAACTTTTCTGCATCTCGGACTGCCTTGACTGGGGTGATGGGGTCCCGGCGTGAAGAATGCGGCAGGTGATTTACGCGTGGGCAGTGGTGCTGCAATGCGCAGCTCCCTCCCTTGGCCCATCATTCCAATCCATGGAGGTGGTGGTGGCACTGGCCGCATGCCTTGGCGCGGCCGCAGAGAAAGGAAGAGGAAGTCGTTTCCACACAACTGCCGGACTGGCTCCGAAGTGTGCTTCCATTCCTCAGCACGGACTCAAACATGTCTGTCAGTCAGATGCCGTCATGTCATTCAGGGGCGAGGTTGGCGGCCTTTGGGGAAAGAGAGGGGAAGGGGGTTTGTTGAGGCAGGTTCCTGCCGATATAAAGAGCTGTTAGGTGCCGACGGATGGGATGGCAGGCCGGGTCAATGAGACGGATTGTCGGGACAGCACACCAAGGCGTAATACCAGGCGTCACTTCATGTTGTAAGAAGCACAGAAAAATCCGATCGTAGCATGCTGTCCTACATTATCCTCTTCGCCCTGACCCTCGGCATCAACGCCGCGCCGGCCAGCCGCGACAGGCACATGCATCAAGACATCCATCTCAAGCGTCTGCACAGGCACAAGCACCACGGCCACGCGCCTCCCGATGGCTCCATCTACAGCAAGAGAGGCGGCCCAGGCCCCCAGGTGGTTTACACGGCGTCGGCGCGGGCCGAGTCACAGCCCGAGTGGTTGCGAAGGCGTTTCTGACGACTTTATGGAGGCTTTTGTGCCCAACGATCGATCTGCTTCGATTTGCATGACGACGACGGGGATCACTCGCATATAAACTATAGCAGAGAACGTTCGCGCGGACACGGCCACGGTGGTATGCCCCAGGGATATACCGTAAACAACGAGCAAGTGCGAAGAGAATGTTGTACATCATCTCTACGCCAGCCGCGCCGTGCATCTTGGGTCCCCCAGCAGCACGTTGCAGAAGACTCACAGGAGGAGGTTTTGGCCATCAGAGTGACGGAGTGAGGCGGCCATCTCGCCTGCAGGCCCGAGATGGATCCTGAAGACGTTGCTCACCACTAATGCGGTGCTTACTCTTTTCCACATGCAGGTCTGCTTATGAGACAGCTCACGGTTCCCCGCCTCATGTTGGCGAGGGCTTTCTATTCCCATCACTTCATCATCTCATCAACACAGTTTCCCAGTACCATGGCGGACAAGATTTCCATTTTCGACGTGAGCGTCAACCTATACACCAAGGGAGTCACGGCCCTCGTCGGCATTCTCCAGAAAGCATCAACGCACGCCGACGCCGAGACGTTTCCCTCGGCGCGCTTGATTGACGACATGGAGCCGCTCACCTTCCAGGTCGCAGCGGTGTCGGACCTGGTGGAGCGGTCGCTCCGAAAGATGCTGGGCAACGCAGAGCTCCGGGACTTTGAAGAGCCCATGTCCACCATGGAGGACCTGATCGAGCGGGCCGAGCAGACGCTCACGCTGCTGCAGGGCATCGATGCCGAGACGTGCGAGGGCCGCGAGTCGATGCAAATTGATCTGCCGCTGCCAATGGGCCCCATGCCGGGCAAGCAGCTCGTTCTCGGCATCGTGCTGCCCAATTTCTTCTTCCACCTGCAGACGGCGTACGCCATTCTGCGCATGAAGGGGGTGCCGCTGGGCAAGGAGGACTATATCGCACCGTTCAAGCAGGGCCCATTCTGAGCAAGGCCCGGGGTGCCAGAGGTGTTTCGGGGGATGGTCGAACTACCTGCTTGGCCTCATTACCTGACTTCTTCTTATCTTACCCACCTTTGGGGGGGGGCTGGACATTTCATGTAATAGCTACTTGTCGCTAGCTTGCTTTGAGATTCGTCTGATCGTCGCACGCAGCGACAGCAGCAGCAATACGACGCTAGTCTTGCGCTTCTTGGTCGAGTCATGATCACCAGTGAGATGCGTGCGTCTGATTGTCGGCCGAGTCCCACGAGGTGACGGGAGATGCGGACAGATGCAAAAAAGCCTTTTTGTCTGTCTCTCTGTATGCAGTTTGAGGGTGTGGCTGGCTGCAGCATGGAAAACCACCGCATTTATTGGGAAGGATGTATGAAGTGCGTCCCAGACAATGTCGACGAAAAATTGGCAAATACACTGTGAGTCCGCTAGAGCCGCCAGAGGGAGATCCGCTGGAGCGCCACTGCATGCGCAGCTCCCGTCGGCGAGTCGCCAAACGACGCGGTGCTTAAATTTAAGCCTCGTTGGGTTTCGGTCGACTCGACTCTGCCGTTTCAGGGCTTCACATGGCTGCCGTCACAGGGCGGTTTTGGCGTCATCTGGTGGGTCCCCCACGCGCCGCCTGCCCCGGAGAATCGGGTCCGCCGTCGTACTGTGTGTGTTAAACCTCGCTGCCTCCTCATCTCTACTTTCGCCAGCCGCGACGAGACGACATACCGGCCACAGAATCCTCCGCACCATTCATTCGTTCATCCGTCCACTCATCTATCCATCTAGCCCATCCTTCATCCCTCCTCCAATCCTCGTCCATCCCTTGTCGACGCCCGACGAGACCCACGCACGCGCAACGAGCGGACAGGATGCCGTCGCCGCGTCAGATGCGCCTGGTCTGCCTGGCCAGTCTCGTCACCCTCGTCGTGATCCTGTTCTACTCGTCGTCGGCGGGCCAGAGCCAGGATGTCAACCCCATCGGCGACTTCTACTTCCGCACCATGGACGGCATGAAGAAGGCCTCGCCACCGGGGCAGGCCATTGTCAACGCACAGACGGGCCAGCAGGTCGGCCAGATCCCCGCGGACAAGGACGGCGACGGCGACGTCGACGAGGACGACAAGAAGGTCGCGGCCGAGATGCAGGTCCGACTCAAGCTGGCAGAGCAGAAGGCCAAGGATAATGCCAACTCAAAGGGCGGCTTGAAGCCCGACAGTCCCAGCATGATTGTCGGCAAGGGCAGTTCGGCCGGCGGCCAGCCGCAAAAGGTCATGGGCGCAGACTCGTCATCATCGTCGTCGTCGTCCAAGGGAGACGCGGCGGTTGCGGCAGACAAGGACCACCCGGAGAAGAGCAAGGTCCACGCCAAGGAGGCCAAGGACCAGAACGATGCCGTGGCCGAGCTGAATTCCATCCTGAAGAGATCGCCCGGTAAGCTCCTCATCCCTCTTTTTTTTTCCTTCACACCCACAAACGCCCAACGTGTGCATTCGGCGCTGACCTCACGCAGTCGTCATCTTTTCCAAAACGTACTGTCCTCACTCCAAGAGGGCAAAAGGCATTCTCCTGGACAAGTACATCATCACCCCCGAGCCCTTCGTCGTCGAGCTCGACGAGCACCCCCTCGGCGCCGCCCTGCAGAATGCGTTGGCGGAAAAGACGGGCCGCAAGACGGTGCCCAACGTCCTCGTCAACGGCGTCACCATTGGCGGCGGCGACGAGGTGGTCGCTCTCGACGACCAGAACAAGCTCGCCGACAAGATCAGGATGCTCGGCAACAACCGCGTGCAGGTCACGGAGCGCTTCATCTCGGGCAAGAAGACGACGTGACGCCGCGGCCCACCGATCCCTGTCACCACCACATTCCACGCGCTGTGGCCCCCTTCCCTCCCTCCCTGGCCGGCCTCAACTAGCGTGACGCCTGCGCGAACCTCGAACAATCACTATCCTTTCCGCTGCTCCATCCTGTATAACACGTATAATCGGCCCAAAGAGGGGAGGAGGCGCCCTGCCTTGCCGGCGGGATGGGGGAGTGGCTTTTGCTTCTCGCGCCCAGCACGCTGAACCGAACGGGCGGCGTAACTTTTGATATCGGGAGGGGGGAGACTTGCGACGGCATCCAGCATCGTCGCGCAGGCCCGCGCAGCAGGGAAAGTGCCCGTCGCCTGCCGCACACACATCCCGCAGACAGCATTAGATACCACGTTTGAAGCAGCATACCATGACAATGACAATGATATTTCTTACGCCATGCCTGCCCGTGCCGTGCCCATGTTGCCTCCGGCGGCTCTACCGGGGGTCGCTGCCGCGGGCTGGCCTCGCTTCGCTCGAAGTACCACCAGTTAAATCTACATTCTCATAACGTAGTCCACCTAAAACACAGTGCTCTTTTTTGGTGTGATGCCTCCGGCGGCCCTAACGGGGTTTGCTGCCGCGGGCTGGCCTCGCCGCGCTCAAAGCATCATCATCCGCCCCTGTCGTGTCTGCCGCTGCCGCTGCCGCATGATGCAGGTACTCAGGAGGACAGAAGAGATGGGGCTCGTCAACATGCGCACTCCATAATCTACGCCTCATGTCTTGTGCCTTTGCAACTGCAACTGCAGCTGCTTGTGCAGTATGCGTATGCATTTTTCGTATCGTGCGTGTTGGATGCTAAACAGGACAGATTCGCTTCGAATGCTGCTTCTGGTCCCTGGCCTCGTTTGATAGAATCGCAGCGGAGCTCGCAGCTGTGGCTCTGACACATGCCTGCTGCCTACCTACCGAGCCCAGAGCAGCCCAGAGCAGCGGGAACAACAGACCAGCGACCGAGAGCAGAAGAGACGAGAAAAGATAGCAAAAAGGGAGCAGCGTGTGCAAGTTCCACCTCGGCCGGGCCACAAACATCGAGTCTCAAAGGGAGGAAAGGGACTCGAGGGGCGTGTGGTGGTAGACTTGTGTCCGCCAAGGGACAGATGGTTGAAAGAAATACCGTAGGCAGTAGGTCGGCGACAGAAGAGAAATGTGACCAAGAAGCCGTCGCGGCACGATTTTCCTTCTTTTGCCAGAAGTCGTGCACGCATACAATCTGGTCAGTGCAACGCATATGTAGACTTGCATCTATAGACCAATGACAAGCGGCATCTGGATTGACACGTTTTCTATAATATGATTGTACATTGACATGATATTCCACCCAGGATATCATGCAGAAATTTTGATATCGTCACCGGAGACGGATGCATGGGGCAAAATGAACCTCTTCGGAGGCGACATCACTCCCCAGACAAGAATCTCACTACCCAGCAAAGTCCCTCTGACTCCTCAGTCATCTATCTGTCAGTGTTTCCCACTTGTTACAACGACATGACCTTTTCGTCGAAACCAAGGAACTTCACCGACCCGCATCCCGTCAAAGCGACACTGCCACGGACCCAAACACTGCCGCCAACCGTCCGACCAAAAGAGCGTCTCTCGTTTGAAAAACGCTTGTCCGCAGGGTCACGTATCCGCGAGGTGTGTCTGCCCTTCCGAGGAGACATCCCGAGATCTGGTGCCGGACTTGACGGCAACCTGTGCCGAGAGCATCAAGCAACTACGCGCGACCATGGGCACAGTCCGATATCGCTTGACAGCGCTGAGAACCCCATCAGAGCAGCACTGGTAGGTCTGGTGCTTGCGCATCAGCCAGTTCGTACATACTTCAAACGCGTTGCCACATGTGCACGAGTCTCGCCAGCGTCTCACAGACCTGCACAACGGTTCCGACAGACGAGTGGCCGCTTTTCGAGAGACTCTACTCTCACTCGGGCAAGACGAAACCTTTCAAGGCTCGTCGCGGCGCTGCTGCCTGCCGGTGGTGACATCCCTGTCCTGGCACCAGAACCGTACCTCGCCGCGCTGGAAGTAAGCGACAATCTGTGCTGTTGCCTCTGCATCTCGCGTGACTTCGTCTGATCGCATCGTGAGACTCGAAAACCTGGAGCGCGGAGTGTTCCGGGGTTGTTCAAGTGTTGTCTTTCAAAGATGTTATCTGATCCAGGAGTCAAGGAAATTGCAGCCAAACGCCGAGTCCTTTGAACTTCTGTCCGCGAGCCTCTGCGTGCGACCTTGCTGACACGCTACATCGATATACACATGAGATGCCGCGCGACAATTCTTCGCCGCCGCTGCGTCTCAAGCCGTCTCGTCACATAATCATCTTTGTGACAAGTATCCCTCAGAGTGCCTTCTTAGGATCTATAGGTATCGAGACATCTCCGTGCATAAAATGCTCCATGGTGTCGCAGCCCACTTGTCTGTTAGATTTGGAAAGTTAGTCAACAGGAGAAGCAGAGCCGTGAATGGTGTTCATGGGCAGACGTACGTTGTAAGCATGAGTCTCGTGAATTCGTCGCAGTCATCCGGTCGCGCATACATCCAAAAGTCGTGGAAGATCATCTCTTGGACGCGAAAGTGTGGCTTGTCACGCCAGGCGCGGAAGAATTCTAATGAGCTTGATGCGTCCCATAAATGCCGAGAGGCAGTGAAGCCGCAATCGCCCTCCCAGAGGGTGTCGTCGGCTATCGGTCTTTGGATCAGCGAGAGAATAAGAGAGAGCGAGTGCGCGACAAGAGTTCAGACTTACGCATTTCGGACTTGAGCACTGCCGATAGACATATAATGGCAGAGGCAATGAGCAGCGTCCGCCGAGTGCTCTCGAGAAAGACCCAGCTCTGAAGGCATGATTAGCACCGGTCGGCCATCGCCAGCCACTCTCCATTCAGAGAGCAGCACGGGTCCGCGAAAACATACCTCCCATGTTCTGGGCATCTTGTCCCGCAGAAATCCGGTGGAGCAGCGGCAGCCTTCTTCCACCTCGAGGTCGTGAAGCGATTGTTTGAGGTCATCGAGCCAGCTCTTGAAGATGGCCATTTCCCGCTCGGCAGCGGCTCGCAGCCCAATATCGCCGTCAAACATGCGGATTGAGGTGAGGATCAGTAGGGCTTGCACGCGAGAAAGTTTATCGGCATTGCTCAGGGCCCGTTCACCCTCGACGTGGATCTCACGGGCAGCATCGACCAACAGCCGGTGTGTCCAGCCCTTGTTCGAGGCATTGCAGCCAACGTATGCCGTGGCTGCCGAGTAGGCGGCGAGAATAGCCTTGGGCAGCTGTCCTGCCCACAGGCGACAGTGCATAAAGGGAAGCGCTCGTGTCTGGGCAAAAGCGGCGGGGAACTTGGACAGGAAAGAGACCGAGTAGCCGATGCGAGTTTTGGGGTCATGGACAGTCAACGGATCCACGTCCAGGCACTTGTTCTCGTAGTCCTTGATGAGAGATAAATCTCTGATGGGTTGACGCGGCTGCAGCTGATGTTGTTGTTGTTGTTGTTGCTGCTGCTGTTGGTGTTGCTGGAGGGTGGAAGACGGCATGAGGCCGGAGAGCACAGGCGGCATGGACAGCTTGTCCACCGTGTCCGCGGCAAAGGCGTGCAGATCCCAGAGGTCTTTCTCACCGGCGGCGGCTTCCGTCGTCGACTGCCCCAAGAAGTCGACAATGGAAAAATCGAATGCTCCCGAGTCGGCCTGGAAGCTCTCAGGGCTGGCATTGGTGCCGGTGCCGGTGCCGGTGCTGAGCCCGAGGCTGTCAAGGTCAAAGCTCATGTCAAAGTCCGAGATGCACGACGAGCTGCTGGCCGCCGAGGAGGAGGAGAGGGCAGGAAGGGTTGCCGGCGGAGCGGCTGCTGCTGCTGCTGCGGCGGCGGCGGCGGCGGCGGACTGGGCGGCGGCGGAGGACGAGCAGGAGGAGGAGGAGGTTGCGGAGGTTGTCGTGTCCGAGGAAGCCGTGGCACCGGGAGGGAGTCTCTGATAGACGCAGTCCAGTCCCCTGGCCACGCACCGGCTGCACTGCGGCGCCTGTTTGTCGCAGCGTCGCTTACCTCTCACACAGGCATTGCAGCTCTTTTGACGTGACGCGGCCGAGGCGTTGTCGTCAAGTTTGGCGCCGACCATTGCGTCGATGCCGTCGGGACCGACGGTGGCTTCCATGTCGTCCCACGACCTCTTTGAGTTGTTCATCGTTGACCCATGAATGACTCGCAAAGACGTGGATGCAATCTCAGAGAGAAGGGTAGAGGAATGGCATAAACGTGTACGAGAGAGAATGTGACTTCGTTGCTTCTCCACCCACGGGAAGAGTAGTTCTCGCACTTGTTCCTAACTCGGCCAAGAACCCTTTTCCTCGTCGGCACATTGAGAGCCTTGCGTCTCGTCTCTTTCTCACTTGCCCGGAAACAGCAGACGGACGTCTCTTGGCAACAGGCCGAGAAGGGGCCAGGACACAGAACGAGGTGAAAGAAGGAAAAGGAAACACATCAAGGGGGCGAGTTCGGGAGACGCGGGACACTTTTCTTTTGCTGAAAGAAGAGAGATGGAGAAAAAAGCCACGTTCCTGTGGCCAGGACACCTCTCTTCATCTCTCACGTTATCCAGGCATCAATCAATTTCTACAACACATCATCGCTGCAGCAAAGAAGCGGACTTCGGACACTGCGAGAATGCCGGAGGAATCCCAAAACTGCAGGGCAAACTCGCCGGCTGGTCCGGTGGTCGACGAGGGAAGGAGGAGGAACGGGGGAGGGGGGACACTTTAAACGGCCCGTCGACACTCGTCGCCTCGCCCCTACAGCTGACTGTTTAAATGTGGCCACCGGCCGGACGCCCTCTCACGCTGGGGCCACCCAAAAGTCCGCAACAGCGGCCCTCATTGAACCAAAAGTCCGCAACTCCGCAAGCAGAGGCAGGGGCTCCAAAACCAGCATTTTGCTGCTCGCCGGGCCAGTCAGTCAGTATACGCGCAGTGCGGTTCTTGCAAATAGGTCCAGCCATAAATCCGGAGAGTACATGTGTATATTACTTGGCGTCACTGCACTCATAGCCCGCGGCTTTCGTCTCGTCACTGCATAGTCCACAGCCGCCAGCATCACGATGCCGTTTCTTGAGCCTCCTCCTGTCAACATCGCAGCAGCCAACCACGTCACCATCAGCGTGCTGGCTTGCTGCATCATCGTCATCTCGCGTCGGGTCACGATATAGCGCCAGGCCAGTTGTTCAAGTCATTCCATTAGTGCCCCCTCATGTGGCTTGACTGTTTCACAATGAACAAGACCGATCCCAGCATGACCTCCCCAAGTTCTTCCTTCAACGCCTGATCGTAGTTTTTGATTGCCTCACCACTCATCTCATCTACTCCAAAAATCCACGCGGTGAAAACAACGATACAAAAGAAAGTGGGCTCATCTCAACGACGACCCTTCTTGGGACGAGCCGTCTTGGAGTCCCCCATTAGATTCCTCCAGCAAATGGGTATATACAGTCTGCCTCGACTTTAGTGAATGAGGTGCTGCAGCAGCTAGAGCATGACGCGTTGACACGTCGGGCAAACAGGATTGCAGCCTGTTTGAAAACCGTCATCATTTTGATTTGTGATGTTCAGCATCGCCTTTGCCTTGTACATTGGCAACGCCTCGTGGTACGTCCGCAGATCAGTGCTTTTTCGGCATGGACGCACCAAGAGTGTTGCTGTGGACGCGAGACGGCTTGCAGAGTAATCGGCGCAGAAGTTGCATGGCAGGCGTGCGTTTAAAGGACCGCCGCCATAAGCCGGCCACTGAGTAAGCAAATGATGTTTCAAATCGTACGACGTCTTTGAGCTCACGGACGATCCGAAGTATCTGTACGTGGCCGCGAAGACGATGGCAAGGCTCGACAGCTGGTGAGGAACAAAGCAAGAGGAGCAAAGCAAAGAAAGGAGGCCATCTTATGACACAACAGGCTCGGGCAAGGTTTCGAAGAATAGTCAGTAGGTACAACGCCGTATGGTTCCATGCCAGCCGAGGTTGATGACTGGTGTATGAACATCAAGTGAAATCTTCCTTTTTTGTTACATCTGTCGTGAAATCATGCAATTGGTCCCATTGGACGTGTGAAATTTCGCAATGTCGAGAAAGGTAAGAGGCAGCCGGAGTGCTTAGATCAAAGAACATATTGTTTGAAATGGTCTTTTTGTTTTATTTGGTCGCAACGACTTGCCCATTGGGCTCGTCAGTATCTGTCAGACTGATAGCCGTTGACCCGCGGCGATTCGTACTGGACACCAGTCATCGACTCCGGCCCGTTATGAAGGGATCGCAGTGGGGGCAATTCAGTTCGGCTGGGGCCGGGGTAAGGGCCAGCTCCGAACGACGGGCCTTGCGAGCTACGTGGCGTCGGGACGCTCGATTGTGACGACGGCGGCGGCGGTGGTGGTATCGGCGGCGGCGGCGGACCCTGCTGTGTCGGGTGACCTGCCGAGTTCACCTCCAGCCGGAGACCTTGCACCTCCCGACGAAGCATCTCGTTCTCACTC
This sequence comes from Moelleriella libera RCEF 2490, assembly GCA_001636675.1. Lineage (NCBI taxonomy): Eukaryota > Fungi > Ascomycota > Sordariomycetes > Hypocreales > Clavicipitaceae > Moelleriella > Moelleriella libera. Next base: position 652,485 of record AZGY01000008.1, on the reverse strand, counting down.
GCTACGTTGTTGTAATGGGATTGCAGCGCACGGATGTGATCTGTCTGGCGCTGGTGTTCGGCAATCGCTGCGAACAAGGCAAGTCAGAATTGTGTGCTCAGCAATCTGGCCATAGCAAGAAGCAAACCTTTGGTGAGAATCTCCCACTTTGACGCCTTCGACCCTCGTTCTTGCGGCATCAAGTCTCGCAACTGGTCAAAAAGTTCCTTCATCTCCGTCCGCCTCTTGCGCTCCGCGAGCTTGTGACTGACCCGCAGCTCGGGCGTACGACTATAGGGCTGTGAACCAGCGACACCGCCTCCTTCCTCAGCTTGAAGGTCGCTGAGCTGCTTGTGCTGCATCGTGTGATGATGCACGGGCGGAAAGTCATTTGATGCGCTCGACATGCGCGCATAGTCGGCGCCGTCCTCCAGTCGTCGCTGTCCGGGCGGAAGTCGAGATTCTGTTGTGAACTGGCTGCTGGCAATTGATTCCGCGATGCTACTGCGACGGGAGTCGTCGAAGCGGTTGGGTGGCCCGACGCGCTGTATCTCCTCCTCGGGGAACGCCCACGCCTGACCCTTTGTAGGTTCCGCGGCCCGGGCAATGTGACCTGTGGCTGGACCAGTGATGGCAGGCGCAGTCTTGACAACTTTTGGTTCCAGCGGGTTTCTATCGGCGCTGGGTTGATAGCCATTTGATATGCGGTGTACGGAGAGGGACTCCAGACCCGGTCGGGGGTTGCGCTGTGAATGCAAGGTGTTCTGGATGCTCGTTGTGGAATGATTGTTGCTTGCGTAGGGAGAGGAGCCCAAGCGCATTTCGCTGATGCCCTGGTTGATCCTGCTGTCGACGCTCTCGCGCCTCGGCCCTCCCACGGAATTGAGGTTTTCCCCCAGCGTGGCGCCATTGTGTCCCTGTGATTCGAGCGAAGTCGGCCTGTCAAATCGACGTTCGCCAGCGGGGGACGTCGGGGAGACCATGGACGCGACGCTCATGTTGCTGGCCGAGGGCGAGACGAGGGCCTGCGGGACCATGGTTGACGCGACTGGCGAGGGGGTCTTGTCGGCGAGCGAGGACGTGTAACCGGAGCCCGCAGGACTCAAGCCGTTCACACTGAACGAGGCAGCCGAAGTGTCTGCGGGTACAGCATGGTCCAGTCAGCCGGCTGAATATCAAAACACACAACGTGACACACATGATAGCGAGGGCAAAAGGAGAAAAGGAGTTTTGGAGTTGTATCATACGTTTGCTGGAGCTCTCAGTGGTGGAATAAAAGCCCGAGTCTCGGAGGTGCGGTGGAGGATGACCGTTGGAGGAATGGTCATCGTTGTTAAGGATATTATTCAACCCAGCAGACTTTGCGTGTGCCACTGGATGTTGGGTTTGGGTTTCCATGGTCAATCAAACCTGTCGTAATGGTTGGCCGCGACCAAGGGACTGACTGCTCGAGTCACAGCTCCTTCACCTTCAATTCACTGTTTGAAATGGGAGGGAAAGCGAAGAAAGAGGTTGCACGGACGAATCGCCGTTGGTCGTCGTCGAGCGGAGACTATGCCCGTGGCTGTGATGTTTCAAAACAAAGCTGTGTGCAGGAATTGATTAGACCAAGATTCAGGTCCAAGCCCGGCGCGAGCAGTTGGCGGCAAAAGGAAAGGAGATACCGACAAAGACTGGCCGTATGCTATGCAATCCTGGTCAATTAACCGATCCAGAGTGTCGACCGAAGCACGCGGAGCGGATACCCAAGAAGGCGTTGCATAAACGCTTGGCTAGCGCAAAGGGTAGGAAATTCGACGAGAGGATCGGTTAAACGGGCTGGGAGTAATTATACAGAGGACGGAGAGGTTGGCGCGAAAAATGCAACACGGTGTGAGAAAGACGTTGTGGGAAGCTCGAGTATTCGGACTCGCTTTCACCGTGTCACGACAACCATAACGTCCGTCAGGTAAGTTTTGTTGGCGCGAAAGAGGAGGAAGGTTCGAAAGCCAGATTGAAAGTGGGCGGATGCTTGCAGTATAGGAAGACACAATGGGTCACCCACCGGGCGTCTTGCGGCCGAGGTGAGAGCACAGAGCAGGCACTCGAGGCGTCGAGTCGAGGTCCAGGTAGACTTGGTGACGAGAGATAAGAATGAAGAAGAAGGAGGGAAGCGGAGAGGATGGTGAGGGTGTAAGGAAGGGGGGAGGGAATGAGGAGATAGAAGCAGCAGAAGGAGAGGTGCGAGGGGGGAAATAAGAAAAATACAATTCAAAGACCAGGCGAAGGAGGTCAGAATACAACAGAGCACAGGGAGTGCGAGAAGTTCCAGGTCCAAGCAGGCAAGCAAGCAAGCAAGTCGAATGGAGGGGACTCAGACGGGGGATTGTGGGTGCTTGGCCTGGCTGGACCTGGACGAGGGTATAGCGTGGCACAGAATGCTGCCAAGCCTGAAAGGGCTCAAGTGCAGACCACTAGGCCAGGCTGTCGACCCGGCCGGCCCAGCCAGCCAGGAAGAGAGGACGGCAAATGGGCACTGGAATTGGGGCAAGACAGACAGGACTAGCTCTGACAGACTGGAGCGACCATGTTCCCTGTCGTCGGCCTTGCCATGCATGTATTTCCCTCCTAGTCTAGTCTCTAGTGCCGCTCGCTTTGGTATCACCCGCAACACCACGACGGGGGCCGAGTTGGGTGAGTGGCCCACTACCCGTGGGGGAAAGTAGAAAAGAGGCAAGCAAGGAGGGAAGTGGTGGGAGGGTCGAGATTTTTGATGAATACTACGCCGCGCTCTGCGCGTGCATGCACGCACGCACATACTTATGTATAGATGTACGTGCAGCACATGTACTGTGCTCTGCTGCTGCATGTACATGTATGTACAGTGTTATGCCTTCGTACGCGTCGGGCGAGTCGGATGCAGCAGACCAGATCGCGCCGTACCGCACAGCCCATCACTTGGCGCGCTTCACTCTGCACGGCACACTCTCGTCCAGTGCGTGCACTGCACTGCAACTACACCGGGCAGTGGGAGTGCAAGGACGAGGGCCGGGGAGGGGGGGCGCGGTGAAAGAAAGAAACGTGCATCGTTAATTGATGGGTGTGGATTCCCGGCTACGTACGCCACGCCACGAGCAGTTGAATAGTCCCTGCCTGTATAACAATGGCCGGCTGCCTTTTGGCTTGGCAGGGCAAGGCAGGCGCTCCTCATGGTTCATGCTCCGTCCATAGGTCCAGCCCACGGCACTCATTGCAGAAGCTCCGGTGCTGTCGACTCCGCCAAACTACCACATCACACCTCTCCCAGCTCCATAAAGTACGTACACGCACATTACACATGCACATGTCCTCTGCCTGGGAACTTGCAACAGACCAGACGTGTTGCGGCGCACATGAGAAACCTTATTTGCCCACGATCAGTTGCACTTGTCAGCGGTTGATGTGACTTGCCCGGACCCCCCTCCTTTCTCCTCTGTGCACCGACAAGTGCATGTCACCCTTTCTCAGGCCACCAGCACATGCGCGACCAGCCTTTCTGGTACTCCCATCTCATTTGCTTGTCGGGCCCTCTCACAGATGAGCAGGCAGTCGTCATACCCGATGTCCAGGTCGGCGAACCCGCCCCCCACCCGCCCGGCTCTGGCGAATGAGGACCGGCGTGAGCAAGCAAACCACCTGTCGGAACATGCATCTGCACATCCCACCTCTCTTTCCCTCCACGCAGCCACAAATATGCATGTGCATGTGCGTGTGTGTGTGTGTGTGTATGTGTGTGCGTGCATGCAGTGAGCACATGGGCATGCGGCGAGCCCAACGATAGGCTTGTCACGCCATCTTGACTTGTATGTAAAGCCTCTCTTGTTCGCCGGCCGATCTTTCCTTCCTTCCGTGCCTGCATGAGCGTGCAGCATGGGAGGGGTGCTGACCAAAGCCAAGGGCCCCCCATCCCTCCCCTTCCTATTTTCTCAACCCAGGGCAAACGCCAATTCCCGCGCCGTCCCAACCGCCTAAACGGGAGGCATTGACGCCATGTACCAAGACGGTCGCGGTACAGGCCCACGGCATACGAATGGGACAAGCAGAGGACGTCGGAGGCGCCAATGGGGGCATTGGAACTATCCCCAAGAGGGGGGGGTGGAAACATGTGCTAGCTGTGTATGGCGTGGGCTTTGCTGGTGTGGCATCTATTACAGTTCCCGCCATTGCAGCGGCGCAGAGAGTCAGTCGGTTCACCTACCTTGTGCGCATGCACAGCAATCAGTTTGACTTTTGCCCGCCGAGCCAGGTGCCTCGTGACAGGACAAAGGGCTAGCGGCAAGAAGAAACAGCCAAGGCCCGTGGTGGGAGATGGCGGTCGGCAGACGGCGATATCCACAGACACAGGACGAATCTTCCTCGGGCAGATGTCCTAGGAAATGGCGCGCTCATTCTGCGATGCAGGGTTTGTGATGCATTCGATAATAGCGAACACCATCATCGGCGAGGTCGTTGACCAGGCGCCGATTTGGTACCACGACAAAAGATCGCCTGGTACCCATGTCTCCAGGGACGGCGGGTAAAATTTCGGCAGCCAAGGCCACATGGAGACAGACAGCTTCGTGCCGTCGTCAGGTGGTAGGGTCGAGGGGAGGGGAGGGGAAAGCCAAAACGCTGAGCGGTGTTGTGCATAACGTTCATCTGGGCGCATATGGGATGCATTGTAAACTCTTTCGGAATCACTTAGCGGCTTTGATGATTTGAAACGACAAGCCGCCACGCCTTGGCCTGACCGGGCCCAAGCATCCTCTCTGGTCGATTCGCCACAAACTCGCTGTGCGGTGGCCTTTGTCGCACGCACCAGCTGAGCAGTCAGCCCAGTGTCTCGTACGAAAGCAATGTGCCGTGTAGGGCGATGCGGTCTCGGAAATCTGACAATGGCCGCTACTCGCCCAAATCGGGGCTCTTCAGACGGCGAACTGGCTTTCTCGCTGATACTCCCATCCCTCAAGTCCGCCTGAGATGCGCCACGCTGGGGTGGGGACGCGGTTGTCAAGCTTCTAGCAGCTGGCCAAAGTAATTCCTACAGTATGTACTAAGAAGTTGGGGCGGCCCTGTTCTCTGTTTCCGGCAACCGCGAAAGATGAAAGCATCCACTCGTCAAATGGAGCATGATGGTCCGTGGCTGGCTGGCTGCTGGGCCCGTCCCTTCCTTCTCCTTGTCCTACAGTACTGTACAGTACAATGCTAGCGGCGCTGAGGCTTGTGACCCACCGACGCTGACGTGTTGATGTCCGCTCGGTGAGCCCGCGATAATACGTAGAGGTCGGCGGCTTGGGTCGATGTCGTCCCGCCGTCCAGTGCTGTGGCTGATGTCATGCTTCACTGGCTCAATCGGCTGGGCATTGAGACCACCGTCGTCCAAGACTGTCAACATCATTTGCTGTCGAGACGTTAGACTGGGAAGTTGGCCATGCTGAAACGAACATGTTCCTTCCTTCCAGCATGATCGTCAAAGGCTCAGTTCGCGCGAATCCATCGTCCTGGTCAACCAAACTCTTGCAAGATTTGAACGAGAGCGAGGTTTGCTTCTTGTCGTTCCGGAAGACTTCCGGAGGAACTTATCTTGCCAAGTCGGAGCGCTGACGGCTGCGCAATCCAGCGCAACCAACAACTCAGTCTCTGCTTTCACAATTCCATGCCTGCTACCATGTGATCAAGGGTTCCTTCCCAAGACACTCTCAAGTGAGGGCGGGGAGTGTCCGTCATTGCTTCCGCCTATGAAGCCAAGTCAGAGGTGTATGTAATCGGTCGCAACAGAGTTTGCTCCCTTACGCACGGGTGCCCAGGCGGAAAGCGCCCCTCCTGCTCTCTTCCCAATTTGCATGCCTTCCAATCCCTCGTCCCCCCCCCCACACCCCTGGCAAGTTTGATTCCTGCGCCCCCATGGTGCAACAACGTGTACGGGAATCTCCATCGCGGATGGGGGCCAAGGCGCCTGGCGGCCGATTCCTGTTGGCTACCACCCGAGATTGTTCTCTCAACCATGTGTTCATTGCAGATTTCTGCGCATTGTGGGGCTGCCCATGTTCCCATCCTCCCGGTTGCGCAGAGTCCCGTCTTCATCGTGCCTGTCTGTGCACACAAAGCCTGTGTGCAGCTGAAACCTCCGTCCCTTTCACGCCACCCTGGTCCGTGAAGACGTAGTGAGAGAAAGAGACTTGGGACGCAAGTGCAACACCGCGGATGAACCGTACTTTGCAGCTCCCGGAAGAGGGAAAGGGATGTGACTTGAATTCGCAGTGGCCGACTCTTTGACTTGAAATTCCATGGCAGCTCCATGGCAGCGGTGACGAATCTCAGACAGCACATGCGGCTGGGGCCGGCCCGTCAGGAATTTTAGACTCGAGGACCGCTGCATTCACACGTAGGCTGTTTGCCGATGACGGTCTCATGGTATTGCGAGGCTGCAACTGCTCACATCCTCTTCATGTACCATCAACCCTGGGCGGGACGACAGCCCTGTGAGATCCAACCACAAGGGTATTGCAATCAATAGTTTCTGGCCCGTCAGGCAGGATTGAACCAAAGTCTTTTGACAGAGTCAGCCGCAATGTCATCGCGCTGAAGAGGCATTTTTCGTGCGCCCCGTACGTAGCGAGCGCATCCCCTCTCCGGCGACGGTAAGACACTGTGCCAGCGTCAACACTGACTGGTACTACAATCTGTCGCCTCAGCTTGTGACACGGATGTCTTACGGCTCGTAGATCCCGGGTCCCGTAAGATGCTTGTCCCAAAGAAAGCTTTGCCATCCACGCATGATAAACACCAGATCATCTGTGGCAGACAAGATGTCAAATGACGAGGCGCTGGCCCGTCAGACTGGTAGGCGGTTGAGCACACGAGTTTGGCCAAGCCGTGAGGATGACCTTTGATTGCCCCTTGAGCCGATCAGCTGTCGTGTAAAGTCTCGATTGAAGGCCATGAATCGTAGGATCAAACTTGTCCAGCCATCGCGGTCTTGCTCCATCCCTCATGTGGCACTTGGTTGCCTCGAAATTAGACCTGATGGTGTTTGTGTTGACAGGTTGGTCGAGACTTGTTGTTATTGATGACCCACAAAACTTCAACTTGCTGGCTCTGCGACCAGTTCGGGCTCCATTGTCGAGTTGGTGGATTGAAACACGAGTTTCGAGTGCTGGAAGGCAACTTCATCATCGCGCATCAAAAATGCGAGCCACACAACTTGCTTCTCACGATTGGGGGCCCCACGAGCATGCTCTACAAATGGCAGGGAGCTTATTCGCCGAGTATCAGAACGTTTTGGAGGGGCACAGGCAACGAACCCATCGTCCCCACGTCCCGTCTAATAATGCTCTGCCTGCGGCATGAAGGGCAGCAGGAGCAGACGGTGGGCCCGCCCTCGTTCAGCTCACGTCCTCCGGCAGCTGTGCATGATGCTGCGACGTCAAGGCTCGACTGCAGGCAATACAACGCATGGCGGCTTGCTCGGATCAGGAGCTGGAAAAGCAGGACGAGGGGTTTGCAGCGGCGTAGCTTTGTTACGGCTACGCATAGCATGCAAAGTGTACCAGCTGGTCAGCGTACCGTCTGTCGCCAGTGCTCAGGCTCTGAGGCACACCGTCGCGCCGTGGACTAGTTCGAACGCCAAGCGTTTTTGCCGCTGGATGGCTCAGAGAATGCCGACGCGGGGTGAAGTTGAAACGGCAGACGCCGGACGGACTTTTGGACCACGAGACGGGCTAGTGCACAGCGTCTCAGTACTCACTGTAGCCGGTGCCAAAATCGCGATGCGCTCTCTCGGCTACCACAGTCGAATTGGTCTGAAAGCAGGCGTGCGGGTCATCGAATGGCAGCCACGTGAAGTTCGTCTCTCCTTCCTCACCTGCGCCCAAGGCCTTGATAAGTGGGGCCGCAGAAGGGGAGGGGAGGAGAGACATGGGCCGGAACGTGGAGTAGTATGGCATGTTGACCGCCTGGACGTGTCGACAGCGCAGTAGCATATGCGTCCGAGTGAGCCAATGCCCCAAATTGAGATGCTACCGGTTAGACTGCCCTGCGAAACTCAATCGCCTCGAATCTTGAAGGGGTTGCTCTCTCTCGGCATTTGGTCGCGCCTTCCCCACCCAGGCGGCTAGGAAACGCACGCTTCGCTATCCCGGACCGGTCGTCACCTTCCTCTCTAGTCCTGCCAGGTGCCAATAAAGTCATGGCAGGAGACGACTGCCAATTCTGGCCATGTGTCCGCCATGTGCCCGCCGGGTGGCACTTCGCAGGACACCAACCATTTCACCCTTTTTGGGCGCGAGAGGACGGTGGAAAGGCCACAAATGGGTCGTCGTGAAAATTGTCCGAGCCCCAATCTATTTGAGTCCGGGGACTGCCATCTCCTTGAGGCCCGAGAGGCGTCAGTAGGTATCGCGAACCCGCTTATTTCCACTTCTTAGCAATCGACTTCAAATAAGCATGATAACCTTACCAGATGCTTTATACTAGCGAGACTTTTATCTCTACCTAAAAAAGCAGTGGCATGAAGTACCTCCTGATATGCTAATGTTATTGGCTCGACCGACCCACAGGTACCTGACTGACGCCTCTCGGGCCTCAAGGAGATTAGCAAGCAACTCGGGCTTGGGGCGGACGGGGTCCCTGCCAACCCCGGCGCAACTAGAACTTTCTCACATGGGCGGGCAGAAGCGACTCCCAGTCAGCGCTATCGATGATGGTGGCCTCTCTCACTGAAAACCTACCCGGCTTCTGGGACCTTTTTACCAAGGCAGGAATACAAGGGCTCTATTTTCCACGGCAAACAACGCTCTCCCGAGCGCAGCTGGTTTTTTGGCGGATTTTTTTTTTCTTTCCTCTCCATACCAGAGTTTGTGGAGACGAGCGCATGTGCGAGTGCAGCCACCAAGATCTACAGCATGGCTGCTCGGTTTGTAGAATGAGATGATCTACTTGGACGAACCCGGAGATTTAATACCAGGCTGATTGCATAGATATCAGATGTCTACCTACTCGTAGATATGTAGACACACGCATGCCCTATCCGCAAGCCTCGCAACCAGAACCCGCACCGTGTCGAGTCGAATGTTCAACGGCGGCCGCCAGCAGTACCATCTCTGTCGTGGTTCGTTGGTCTGCTTGGTTCTCAAAGCAGCGACGTAGGGACGCCCAGCTGGCAGGCTGAGCCGAGATCGATCAGCATCAACCTTCTCGCCTCAGACCAGCGGGCGAGGCGTAGTGTAGCAGAAGGCAGATCAGTGTGCAAGAGAGGTGTTCATCATTCGGGTGTTTCAAACCAAGTACATGCAAACGCCTCTCATCAAGGAGTACCCGGAATGATAAAGCAAGAGGCTGCCTGCGAAACCTACTGAGACGCAAGATCTACGTGCGATGCAAGGTTGGCCGTCCTGAAACGGGCAGCCACTCTTTCTTGATTCCCCCATGAGCGACAAAGTCTACCGAGAACTCGCCCATCAGACATACTTGGCATTGAGGAAGACTGATCGGAATCATATGTGTTTTCCGGCGTCTGCTCCGGGCATGGCCCATTACGTATGTAGCCTTCCTTCTTGTATTCTCAAGGATGTTTGGGACGGCGTCTCTGAAGATGGCGGCGTGCACCAATCACGATCCCTGCTCTGCCTCATCCATCTCCCCTTCAGGCTCGTGTAAGCACGCCCCTTGCACAGAATGTTATTGCCCGCCGGAAACGCATGGCAAAACGTCGACCAATCGCGAGCTAACTCTGCTACCCACAAGAACAAAGGCTTCATCAATAGAATGCGCGAGGGCCATCATTAGTCGGCGCGAGATTCGTCCGCTTGGATTATGATTAGTCGTTGATGGTGTGCACCTGATCGGCAGGCACCACTATTGAAATAATGGAAGGTGTCGATGCCACCGCACAGAGCGACATCCCGTCTGCGCCTGGGCTCGTTCATCGACCCACCACAGCCCAGGGCAAACACGCGCCTGCCGACGACCAGCAAACACATTGCATGGCTTTAATTTCACGACGGACAGGACACCCGAGTCGGCTCTGTGGCAAGGTTGACGATCTGTCAAGCAACCCCACTACGTTGGCAATGAGGCGGGAACGATGCAAACTTTCCAGGTACAGGGGAGACGGGAAAAAGGGCGCTGGCCGATTACCCTTCGGTTCGCGAACATGATCCATCGCAGGCCCGCAAACTCATCACGGCAGGGCGCGGATGGGTTTCGCACGGCAAATCATCTCAGCCATGCAGCAGAGCAAGACAGGGAAGGGCCTCACTGTCAAAACATGTCGCGCGAGCTGCCGAAGAGGCGCGATCAAACATAAGTCGTAGGCGAGAAACCGTTTCGGAGGGAAAGGGCAAAAAAAAAAAACGCGGCTCTGGAACAGCCCCGATCAAACCGTCAAACGACATGGTCTGTGCACCAGCCGACAGGGAAGTGCAGGGCTGTGGAGCCGTGGCCGCCGCCGCCCTTTGCCTCTTGAATCGCCTTCAGTCCCTCCTGAAATTGACATTTTGGTTTCATTCAATGTCGGCACCTCTGCTTTCGGTCTCCTATCACTACCCAGCAAGTACAGTACATATGGCTTCGGAACCACCTTCAACGTCCACAAGCAGAACCCCGGCCGGCTAGCTCCTCGAGACAAAATGAGAATATGTCTTGTCTTGGATTCCGCGTCCCCATCAGTACGTACAATATTGTACGTATGTGTGTTGTCGAGTATTTGTCAGTGCGGCTCGCCTTGGACACACCCCTCCCGGACACATGTAACCCTCGACTTGGCGCTGTTCGGCTACAGAGCAAGTCGCCAGCCATCCATTGACATTCTGCCCGGGCTGGAATGTCGTTGCAATACAGAAATGCTCCGTACATGTGGCGCTCTTTTCTCGCATGGCCGCCGCAATCGTTGCAAACCCGGTCCCAACGTGGTGTTTGCCCGCCTTAGTCAGTGATACAGGGACACGGCCTCGAGTTGAACAGACACACGGTACAGAGCTCTTGCCGTTACAGCCATCTTGGCACAGCTGCCATCTTAAGCTGCTGATCCTCCAGGCGAAGCATGCACGCATCTTGATATGCCAGGGGGAAACTTTTTTATTTATTTAATTATTCATTCATTCATTCATTCATCCCCTCCTCCCCCTCAGATGGCCTGCCTCGTGGCCCTTTCTATTAAACGTACTCCGTACAATATGTACAGTCATGGATGTGCGATATCAGAAAGCATGAGGGAAGGGGTCGACAGCCCACAAATCATATTCATCCGATCTGTCTTGAGGTGTCTAATCGGCGACCAGAGGGTGTGCGCATGCTTGGGATGCGACGTGATACGGCGTTCTGTGTGTTACCAAGATCGACTGTCTCGGCGCCATCACAATCGTTTTGAAAGATCAGACAGCCACTCCTGATCCACCGAGAGAGGTTGACGGCATCTGGCGAGGATGTGATGGGGAGAGATGGGGTTACTGGGAAGAAATAATTTGACATTGTCTCCTCCCCTTTCTTCTTTCTTCCCTTGCCGTTGCCCCGGACTGTCGTATGCAAGTGGACGGGGCAGGCACTGTGCCGCAAGACATGAGATTTGCATTCCATGACACCTCCCCGCCGGCCAGCAGGCGGCGGGCTCAGATTGTGTCCAGACTACGGAATACAGCAACGTTCATGATGGTGAAGTCGGCGCGCTCGGAACAGTACCGGATGTTGTGCGTTTCGGCGCCGCTAGCTGGGCACCCAGGCCGATGCGATGCGATGCGATGCGATGCTCTGAGTGTGAGCAATTCGGCAAGGCTGCCGATGGCGCGTGAGTCTGTCAGCTTGTGCCCGTCGATAGCAGACTGGACCGTCAAGGCGAGGGCGACACGGCATTGGTCCTTGCGTCCCTGTCTCACCAGTCGTGTGTGACATGTTTGCCGGCCGATTGACAAGGGACGCTTGAACCCTGTCCTGCGAGAGAGAGATGGATTTTTTTTTTACTCGATACGGAAGAGAGCCGGCCACAACGGCAGGGTGGTCATGTCATGCTAAGACAGGCGCTTGACTCGTCCCACCTCGTCTTGACATCTTTGACGTCGCCGCGACACCACCACCAGAGAGAGTCTCGACTGTCAATGACGGACGTGTGAGGAGTGCCCTTCGTCTGGAGTTGATGAAGTCTGTCCAGAGGGTGTTTCGCGGTGTAACGAGGACTTTCTCAATACCATACCTTCTGCACCTTGGGCAGTGCTCCAGGCAGCAGTTCGATAGTAGTCGGTCAGGCATGTATTGCACGCCTGAGGCGCCACCTTGATACATGTCTACGATACATGTCTACCATCTGCTGACAGTCATTATTTCCCCCAACGCATGATGCCCTTTCAGGCAGCAAGCAAAACAGAGAATATCGCCATGTATGCACAACACAGTCATCTGGTCCAGGCCGTGTTCTTCGGACTACATCCGGTCCAGACCATGCCCGTATGAAAAGGGAAAAAAGAGTTTACAAAACGAGAAGGAAGGAAGAAAAAGGAAAAAAAAAACCTTGCGCATATCACGGGCTGGCACGCCATCCACCGACCGGCCGAGGACTTGAAGAAAAAAAAAATACATAATTGCTGCCCAGTTCAAGACCTGCATGGCCCCCGCCTTCCCAGTCTCAGTGGCCCCTCAATCACGCAAGATTGTGTTCTGATTTTCTTGATCTTCTGCTGGTGCTGGGGGGGTTTTTTTTTAAAAAAAAAAAAAGAAAAAGGAAAGAAAAGAAAAGCAATCCATGCATTGCTCACTTACCTAAATGAAAATGGCACGATTATGGTGTCCTTACGCCATCCCCCCGGTCCCCGGTTTCACCACCACCCACCCACCAACACCCAATGAGAGACAAGAGAGGGACAGGCCTGAGCAGGATGCTTAATTTATCGTGCATTTGCGACCTTGGAAATATCCAACCTGGAGCGGGCGAGTCGTGATCCGAGGTGCAATCTTTTGCCCGTCCGGATCCGAAGTACGGCCGTGTAACCTGCATTCCTGTTTATGCAAAATTACACGTGCATGTTCCCAGGATCCAAGGTACGCACCGCACAGTACACGATATCCAATGACCGCACTGCTCTCTCTCTCAGTCTCTCTCCGTCTCTCCGTCTCTCCGTCTTGCTCGTCTCTATCCGTTACATTGCGCGCACTGCCTGCATATTGCGCATTTACCGCGCCGTAGATGCATGTACTGTACTGCCTGTACTGTGTGTACGTGACCAGCGGATTCGGTGAGTCATGTTGGCGGAAGAGCAAGCAGATGGGCAACGCGGACGGTGCGGCAAGCGCGCGTCGCAAAAAGGCGCATTACGTAGATGGCAGGTAATTTGGCGAGCCGCTTCAAGAGGGGGGGGGGAGGGGGAGGGGACAGAAATACATACAGAGAGGGCGACGATTCAAAGAAGAAAACAGGAGAAAAAAGAACAGAAAATGAGGGACTGAGGGACAAAGGAAAAGAGAGCAGAGGCAGGAAAGACAGAACCCGGTAGAGGCGGCTAATCCCGTGGTCAAATCTGCACTGCGCATGCACCATGCACAAGCACACAAGCAAGGCAGCCCGTGAGATGTGGTTGCTTTTTTTTTTTCTTTTCTTTCCTTTTTTTCTTTTTCTTTGCTTTCTCTCTTTCCCCCACTTTAGCTGCCAAAAGGTCCCTCGTTTGTTTCTGGGCAGTCCAGTCCAGCTGTGCTCGTGTGTGTGTGTGTGTGTGTGTGTGCGTGTTCCAGCCCGGTCCACTGCATGCAAGCATCCATGACATACATACATACATACATGTACAGTACCGAATGCAGACAGGCAAGGCAAATATGAGTGGTGAATGGACCAAGAAGGCAGAGGCGGCGTGAGCATGTATACGGAAGGGGCATGTATCGACCAATGGATGTCCTCCTCCGTGGAGCAGAGTGCAATACAATACAATACAATACAATGCAGCACACGACAGTGTTGGCATTTTGGCAGACGGGACCGCGCGTATGGGACGGTGCAGCAGCACTCGTACAAGTTCTCCCCATGCTGCTGCAGCACTTGCGGTGTACGGCATGGCATGCACGGTCATCGCAAAAAGGTGTCGCCGGTCGACATTGCAGCGGCTAGTTCCGTGCTGTATGTAGGGGGAAAATGAAGCAAAGGCAGCCAGGCCGAGCCGAGCAAACTATGGCCAGAGCAGAGCAGAGCAGGGCAGAGCAGAGCAAATATGGACAGACTCTCTCCTGTACAAGTCGTCTTCAGGCATATGAACGCTTCCTTCCTTTCTCCTTATCCATCATTCTTCCTTTTGTTTGACGAAATCACCAGAGGTGAGCGGCGGCGGCAGCAGCAGCAGCAGCAGCAGCAAGGAGTTTGCGTGTCCTCGTGATGCGCAGGATCGATAGCGGACGAAAAGGGAGGGTGGGGAGGGGCGTAAGATACATACATGCATCTGATGACCTGCAGCGCATTCATACATATGTACACACTTGCATACTTTACGTATGCGCGGCGCATTGGGGGCCGATCGGGCCTTGACCGAAGATGGCGCACGTACGACATGAGAACGGAAACCGTGACGCGCACGCATAACAAAAAGGAAAAAGGGGCCGTGTCTAGGGTAGTCCCGGTATCATTTTATTCGATTTCTTTCCTCTTTCCAAAAAGAATTTCGAGGTCGCTAACATGATTCCCCTGCGCTGGATCGCATCACATATCATGTCGAATACGTCCTGGGGAAAGAGACAAAGCACGCAACGTGTTGCAAGTGGAACAACGAAAGCTGCCCAGCGCCGCCAACCGTCATCACACCTCTCATAAAGACGATTGGAACACCGGGCGACCGGCCAGCATGGCTGGAATCCGCACGCAGTCCATATATCTCTCAAAAGTCCAGCCCCACAAGCCCGTGATCATTTGCTAAAAGTCAAACTCTGGTCTGAATAAATCGGGATCGACACCCGCAACTGTCTTTTCCGCTAGATCCCTCCTACCCATCTGCGTAAAGGTGCGCCGGAGAGTATCGTACAGCGTGCTGCTGCGGTTCTGCGCAAACGACATCCTGTCAAGGGCCTCATCAATCTCGTCCGCCGGGGTGATGCTGTGGTCGCCGAGAATCTCGTAGGCCTGCCTGCGACCAGTCTTCTCGATGGCCTTGTGCATCTCGAGCGCAGCGAGGAAGTGGCCCGCTGCTTCTTGGTGGCAATTGATGTTGATGCAGCTGACCCCGAGGTTGTAGCGGGCGCGCACGAAATTGGGCGCAATCGACAGTGCTTGTTCGTAGGCTGTGATGGCTTCCTCGGAACGCCCGCTGTTGGCGAGTGTGGCACCAAGACGATTCCAGAGCAGGTGCAGCTTCTCCTGCTGATTCGACGTGCCGAGCTCCGACGAGTGAAGCGCCGACTCGAAGCAGTCGACGGCCTTGTCGTATTCTTCCGCCCCGTAGAACAGGACGCCGAGCCCGACTTGCACATCGGGATCCATGTGTTCGCCATCGGGGCTGAGCTGGGCGGCCTTGATGAATCGCTCAGTGACCTTTCCGTGCAACACCTCGCGGTCCGTGAAGCCGAAGCCCATGTCGGCCTCAGACCTGGGATGGAGGTCCTTGGGATCCAAAATGTTCGGATACTTGATCGAGAGCCATCGCTCCAACGTCCGATACGCTGTCGCGTCGTAGCCCTCGTTCGTGTACGAGACTGCGAGCCCCATCAGGGCCTCGAGGTTGTTGGGATCCAGCTTCGTCGCCTGCTCCATGGCCCTGATGGCAGCCGTCTCCTTTTCATTCTGGGCCTGCGCGTTCCCGAGATAGACCCATGCCTCCACGTGCTCGGGGTTGTGCTGCACAGCGGCCTCGAAAGCCAACGCGGCCAGAGACAGATTGCCGCCTTCTTTCATGACACGTACGCCCTCCTCAAAGGCGTTACTTGTTGTCCGGAAAATGTTGTCCTCCTCAAACAGATAGTTCTCAACCGCAGGATTCCCAAATCGACCCCAGTCTCCCATGCTGAGCTCTGGTGGTAAATTTTCTTTGCTCCATTCGTGGTCGAACTTGTCGAAAAAGGTCTCGTCGACCATGGACTTGGAAGCCACATCAGCCTCAGCCTGGATTCCTTTCCACAGAGACTCAAAGTCGCCAAATTCATGAGTCTCCGATTGTATGGCTTTGTCCATCTCATCTAGCTCGCGCTCGGCAGCATTGGCCTCTTCGTCATCCTTGGCTTTGTCCTTGTCCTTTTCTCGATCCTGTAACTCCAGCTGGGCAAACTGCTCCTCCCACCTCTTGTCGTCTAATTCAACCAACTTTCCCTTGCCCTTGCCCATGGCGGTGTCCTGCATGCCGGCAGACGAGCGTGTGTCCGGGCCCGCCTGATACCCGGCCCAGTTGCCAAATGTTCCCATCATACGGTCTGGCTGCATATTCATGCGAAAAATATTTCCATGTGAGAACTGGCTGGGGGCGGGACTGGACCGCGCAGACGATGTCTGACCGTTACTACGCATGAACTGATTGAATTCGTCGGGCGAGAGATGGCTTTCGACGGGAGGCTTGTAAACCGACTCCAGGTGTGGCTGGCTGTTGAAGTCTTGTGCCCACGAATGGTGCGCTGAACTAGCCGGCTGCAGCATGTGCTGGGCCTGGTTTGGCGGAAGGCCAGCTGGCAACCCGTAGTCTTCCTGCATCGATGGTGTGCCGTTGAGAAATCCGTTCATCATCTGAGTCGACAGGTCAGTCGCGGATTGCAAAATGAAGAGGGCAACCTGTCTTAACCTCGTCCTTGGGTGCGCTGGAATTCTGGCTGCGAAAGTTGCCCAGCTGACCTCCAGGCCCTCTTCCAACGAGACGATCTCGTTGTAAAGTCTTGTCATCTTGGACGTGCTTCTGAAATTGGCTCAGGGGATTCCCTGCCGTGGAGCACTCGGCTCCTCCCCCCATGAATGACATGATGCCACTATGTTCGCTCCGCGGGCGGCTTATGAGTGAGGGACATGAAACGTGTATAGAAGCGGTTCAGGAAAGAATGAGAAACGCTTGACGCGGCACGCGGCTCGATGCGTGTTTGGACAAGCTGGACTAGGATTTGAAATAACAGGACGTCATGGCGGCTCGACTTCCCGGCGGGGGGGG